>LPNX011171509.1:74858-158236 GCA_001517045.1 Pseudotsuga menziesii
AAGATGCAAGAAAATAAATTAACCAAGATACTACAGATTCGATAAAAATGGACAAGATAAATCATTACAAATCCTTAATTAAAAGAAAGAAAAAAAGAAGTATCTAAGTAAAAGGCAGGAAAATCTCCTACACCTCTCCAACGTGGCTCCTAAGAAATTATGGAGGAAAACTCTAACTAGCAAAACAAAAGAAGACAATAAAATTGCTTCAAAAGATTGGAATTCCTATCTTAAAAATATTTATGAATCCTCGGATATCAGAGATAACATTCAAACCCTTTTTAAAACTAAAGAAGTTTTCTCGTTAGAAGACATAGGTTTTGGGGTTAAGCACTTAGAAATGGAAAATCCAAAGACATTGAAGGCTACCAAACAAAAATCTTAAAAATTGGAGGGTCTGTTCTCATCCTGCACATCCACAAACTCTTTAATCTAGCGGTCAAGCAAAAGTTTCCTACACCTTGGACTCAAAGCCTCATTGTTCCTATTTTCAAAAGTGATAATAAAATGACCTCTCTAATTATCGGACTATTATGATTATCCGTCTCTTAGCTAACTTATATGGTATTATCTTAGAAAAGAAGATCAATGAATGAATAGAAATGGAAGGTAAGAGGGATAAATACCAAGTAGGTTTTAGAATGCATCATTCAACCACAGACCACCTAGTTACACCTAGGATCATTACAGAGGAATGTCATAATAATAAGTCTGACCTATTTTGTTGCTTTGTGGATTTTAGAAAATCTTTTGATACAGTTCCTAGAAATAACCTGTGGAACAGGCTAGAGGAGCTTAAGGTTTGTTTTGAGTTGAGAGTTATCGCGACAAGGTTATATGAAAAGGTCATTTCCAAGGTTAAGAATAATGAGGGGTGGAAAACGAATATAAATTGTAATATTGGAGTTAAACAAGGATTCCTCTTCTCCCCTTCCCTTTTTGGCATTACATTGATAGGCAGAAAGGTGTTTAGAAGAAGCCTGGTTGCGTCGGTACAATCTTAGCTGATATAGTTATCATCCTCCTACTTAATCTTGATGATATTGTTCTTATGGAAATGAAGCCTTCTAATCTCAATAAGAAAATAAGAATTCTTAAATATTTTTTCTCTAACATGGGTATGCCAGTTAACACCGACAAGACAAAAATCATGATTATAAAATCTAAGAAAGACACCTATGCAAATTTTATTTATGATAATAGAAATATAGAGGAAGTGACTTCTTACACATATCTCGGAATTGATATTCATCACAAGCTCAATTGGAACTATAACTTTTAGAAAAGGATTAATGGAGGGTGGAAAGCTTATTTTGGTCTTGAAAATAATTGTCAGTCAGCCAATCTGGTAATGTGCAATAAAAAGAAGTTCATATTTGAAACTCTTGTCATCCATGTTATCTTGTATGGTTGTGAAGTATAGGGGTGCAACATTTCTAGAGAATCTTGGAGAAAGATTGAGCAAATTCAGAAGCGGTCTATAACTTATAAACTCAAAATTAAAAGCAATATGCCTTATCATATTCTCCTCATAGAAGTGGGTCTTTCCCCCATCAATAGCATGGATATGACTAGGTACCTTATGTACAAGAATAAGTTAAATAACATGGGAAATCAGAGACTTCCTAAATTTGATTTAAACTCAAGTCAAAACCAACTACGCCTCAAGCAGTGTTGGTGTAAAGATACCATGGCTTGGTTAAACCATTGGTGCATTGATGAAAACAACATTTTGCAAAACATTGATAATGTCAAAAATATTATTACTTCTAATTTTAAAGAGAAATTGTGGCGTGAGGAAAATTTAACGGTTAAGAGAAAATTAAGATACTATAAGGAAGTCATTAATCCCAATTTGGAAGATCATAAGTATTTCTCGGTAGTAACTAGCTCAAGGGAAAAAATTAATATAGCTAAGATTAGAACAAACTCTCATGAACTCCATAGAGAAACAAGGCGTTGGTCTATTCTTAAATATCCATGGGCGGAAAGGGTATGCCATCTGTGTGAGTCTATAAGCGTTGAGGATGAAAATCACTTTCTCTTAGAGTGCCCTACTTACACCCACATTAGATCTTAGTTTCATGGTATTTTCTACAATACAAACCTTTATAACCTCCTAACTTACCAAAACTATAGTGAGCTTGGAAAGGTGCTTAGAAATATTTTTGAGCACAGGAACAATATTTTAAAGTAAACCAAGTATTATCCTTCTTAAGGTCCAATAGACCAAGTTGGTCTCAATGGACATTAATCATCATCATATATATTGCAGTCATATATGCTGCAATATATATACTTCATCTCTCGTTAATGTTTGATCGATCTAGGTGAATGTGTGCATATATTGTCTCGTTTTGTTCTAGATTTGATTCATTCGAACTAGGGAGGTCCGCTTGTGTCTGCATTTGGGACTTATCCTTTAACACTACGTCCTTATTAACTTGGAAACACCTAGGATATTATAGTCTAGTGACTAAGTTACGATATTGGGATGGTATAATGTGGCCTCCCTTTGGTATCCTACTTTTTATCACCCCTACTATGATCCCACCTAGTTGTCGACATAATGTAACAACCTTTTGTATCCAAATGTACCCATTTCACCCATTAAATACAATCACATAGTATTCAATAGTTACTCTACATTAAGTACCCATTTCATAACTAAGCATTAGGTTATGTTATGCCAAATCAGTTGTCATTGTTTCCTATGTCAAATATGATTCATGTTCCAACAAAGGAAAGTCTTGAGTCCCATACACATTGGCTAAATCTCATATATCCTTGTAAAATTCATTATCCGTTATAGTTGGTTACTTGTTGACCCTTATGATTCATAAGGACTTACTGTCCTTTTTTCTACAATACTCACTCCCATCGACATCCAATTTTTTTTTTGGAGTTCATAAATCATGTTTCATGTACCTTGGTCCCCATTCGTCATTATCAATGGTTGACCTTGGATTGAAAAGAGAGAGTCACTAATTCTCTTTGATTCAACAAGATTCCATATGCCTCACGTTGACTCATCATTTCATAAGGGGAGATTGAATAGTATGGTGGTTACAACATCTCGGTTTTAGTCGAAGACCCTCTATTGTACTGATATCCAAGCCCTCAACCAAGAACCTCCATTCAAGAGGCTCCTTATATGTTATAAGGTCCCTACTAGTGAGTATTTCATTGTTATATCTTTCACCCCCATGGGTGACAATGTTTCCATACAAGAGTCCTCAGTGAACAATACTCTTTCTTAATGATTGAAGCTATACTCATATGGGAAAACCATGGTGTTTTGATATGACTCCAAGAGCCCATTTCATTCATTGTAATGTACTTTGAAGAGCATGGGAATTCCTACCTCATTTATATAAATAGATCATGTCCATGATAAGTTTTGATGTTTTGTAGGTGACCTCCATCACTTCTCCAAAGGAAGTCCTTTAGATTATGATAAGCTCTCTCTCTCCCCCTCCCTAAATAATTAAGTCACAAGAACATGGGAAAAAAACAATGATGTATTTCATTACATGGGTGCCCCTAACCTCACACATAAGTAGGAAATTATTATCCCCTTGATTTCACACATGAGTGGCATTTTGGAAAAGATATGCAAAAGCACTAGCAGTTGGAAAAAAACAACATATAAAAACACTACCTTACGACTACTATACACATTTAATTGAGCGAAAAGAACCTTACAAATGATGCTTTTTATTCACTTGCATGACTCTCACACATCATCACTCACAATCTTTGTGTGGAATATCCTTCTACACATATATACAAGTCTATTCAAGCATGTGAAAACCATAATATGGGTACATTAATGATTCATAGGCGTAGGTAAAACAACTCTATGATGAGATGTATGAAGAAATTGAGCCCCAAACCCATCAATTTTGGGCACTTTGGCTTCCCAAGTATCTCCATCAATCGTAGGGATCAAAATTTGAATGAAAAATGTTCACATTAGAACTGGTTATTCATTAGGGCTCATTACAATACTCTTATGTTTGGATCATATATAACCACGATCTATTGTCTAGCTCATAGCCTAGTTAGAACATGGGTTTTCACACAACAATCCAACAAAATCTCCAAATTTTTTGGGTAATATAAAGAATGAATCCCTACCTCCTATAAAATGCAAGGCAATCTATGGAAAGGCAAGTCCACCTACTCAAGTAGGGAAAATTGTTTCAACGTGTTAGTGTTTATTACAAAGGAGGAGATCAACCTAGACTTGATTAATATACACTAGAAAATTTTGATCTAATGGAGAAGGAGGGATAATGAGTTAGAAAAGAAGGCGAGGGCGAGGAAATTTCAACATATAGCATGGAAAAATAAATTGCAAGAAATGCACTAAAACTTAAACTATAAGAGGGGTAGTGAGAAGAAGTTTCTTAAACATGGGAATCAAAAGTAATAATTGACAAAAGTTGAGATGGAAATCACATGAAGTTAGGAATCCTCTACTATTGTTGAAGAAGAGAAGGAGCAATTCTTTGGAAAAAAAGGTAATAGGAAGTACCCTTGGAACATAACGTGAGGGAGAATTAAAAGTCCCATATTTTAGTGCATTTCCACTCATGAGAGGATGAATATCCAAAAGGAAACTATGAGGAAAATAAGTGGATTGAAAGCCACTGGTTTCAAAAGAGAGCCTCTTAATTTCAAAAGACAATGGTAACAAAAAATAAGAAGAACAAGTGAAATAAGTTTTAAAGTTAGGACATAGAGTCACCATTGTGTCTAACATATATTCCTAAACATAGAGATTGGACATTGGTTCCAAAAGAGAGCCTCTCAATTTCAAAAGACAATGATAATAAAAAACAAGGCTACTAGGTAGGAAAGTCCTTTCCAAATAGAAAGTTTGTGCACGTAGCTCTTACTGTTTGAATAAGTCCATGTTGTTTGAATAAGTTATTTTTGTGTTGCATTGTGCTTTTCCTTTTATTTCACCTTCTTGGAAATTTCTTTGGGTAATTGGTTGGATTGTGGTTGGTATGGGGTGGCTATGTATCTAGATTGTGGTTGGTATGGGATTTGTCCAGATAAACAGACCAAGTTCAAACTAAGGTGCTTTTGTAGCTAGATTTTGGTTGGTATGGGTTTTGGTTAGGTAAATAGGCCAAGTTCAAACTAAAGGATTGTGGTTGGTATGAGGTTTGGTCAGGTAAGTATGCCAAATTGAAACTAAGGATTGTAAAGAGTTTGGATGTGTGACTAAACGTGTTTAAAATTTGGGGTAGCTTGAAGGAGTTGATCTCCATGTCTATTAAATGTTCTCTCTCATTCAGATCACATTGTTTAATGTCATCAGGTTGCTTCTATTGAACTTTGAGAGTCGATATCTTCATACAAATATTGTCATTCTATTCATGTGTACATCTCATAATAATTATTCATTAATGAATGCATATATTGTTGTGAATCTCCTCACTTTTATCTGAATTTTACCATCGTCATGGTTATTGTCAACTATGTTTGAGATTTTAGTTTTTTGAGTTGATTATTTGGCTTTAATTTTTTTAAATAAAGTGTTGATCATAGAAGTAAATCAAGATTTTATGAACAAGTTTGCCATATAATATTATTTTAGTTTTTAAAAAGTAATCTTAAACGTGGCATATTATAAATGGTCTCTATATGGCTTTAAAATTCAAGTAACATAATCGAACCATATTGTTAACCCAAAGCATTAAACAAATTGCCTTTTAAAATGATTTGATTTTGGACTCTATGTAAAGGAGGGTTCACACTTACTTTTTAATTTCATTGTTTCTTGCGCAAAAGTTTGGGTTTAAATCTAATCCCCTTCAATCACATGTCAAAAGAAAGTTTTGATATACCACGCTTGCCATGTCAATGTTAATATTCTTTTTAGAAAAAATTAAGTTTCAATTTAAGTCGAATCTCTTTTTCTTTTGCCTTGAAGCCACAAATGTGATTATGAATACCGAATCTCTTTTTTGCTTTGAAGGCACAAATGTGATTATCAATGTTAATCAATCATAAATCAATTAATATTCGTCAGATATCTAATATTGTGGAATGGGATTGGGTCCCTGCAACACAAAGAAAACAACTAAAAATATGAAACAAAAACCATGAGAAAATAATGCAAAATGGCTCATACTGTAACTTAAAATAGAAAACAATGGAATATAATTTGGTTTTACCATAAGAAAAATACTCATATTTCAATTCCATAGTTATGCCATGAAAAAAAAGCATCTCTATGTAGCATACATAAAGGACATAAAGGAAGTTTAATAAATCATAATGCGTATGCACATCTATAAGAAGTGAAAGACATAAATTAGTTGCTCGATGTATTGCTAATTTTCCCCAACTAAGGGGCATGCCAAGCAACAAGCATCTGTTAGCTAGATATCCGACTAAAGGTTTGGGAAAGAAAAGAGATGGAGCATTGCACAATAAGAAAAACAGAGACCAAAGAAACCAAAAAACCTAATATAAAGAAAGAAAAGTACAATCATGGAATATGCAAGTTGCCATTACTATTCATGGGAACTCTACTACCTTTGCAATATGAATTCACACTACTAGATTAGAACTTGAGAATATATCATTTGTGTTCTTGTAACATAAACCTTCCAATGGAAGAGAAACATAAATCTTGTAGAAGTGGAAGATTGTTCTTCATGACCTGTTTGGATTTATATCACTCACTAAATTCATAATTACAAATGACTTTAATCAATGCCAATAATCATTTTGATAAAAATCTTCAACGTGAATTAAAAAGCAAGCTTGATTAAACCTCAACCAGTTATTGTTACAACATTATATTGTGGTGATTATTGTTATTTGGTGCAAATAGCAGCAAGGACCCTTTGTATAGTGTAGACAAATTTATTTTTTGAAGTAATGCTTTCATGCAATAAGGGCTTCTAGTGATCAACCTAATCTATCTTTGCATTTCAAAATACAAGAGAACACTCGTTTAATAATCAAGTGTCTTATGGGTAGTTATTTGACCCTATTGGATCTAGTCTATTATTTCTCCCAAAACGAAGGTCGTCATGGTAATTGACACAAGTGATGCACGCTTTGCATACATCTACACGAAGGCTACTTGATATTTTATTTTAATAAACTTTATGTTGAATAGTCATTGGCACACAACTATGTGTTATTTGCATCTACATAGTAGATGCAAGGGTCATATTCTTCTCATCCTTATGTCTTTTCAATGCTACCTTACGGAAAGGCTCATATTTAGTGAATTGCACAAATAACCTACTCAAATGCATAAACCAACTTTTCAAGGAAATGAATTTAATCATAAATTTAAGTCACAATAAATTTTTATAGAAATAAATTTAACTTTGAATTTAAGTTACATTAGTTTTATAAATGTTCTAATGATGAATGCTCTATGATCTCAAATGCATAAGCCAACTTTTTCATAGAAATGAATTTAATTTACATTAGTTTTAAAAATATTATAATGAATGTGTTGTCATATCATATAGACGTTTTAGATTGGCATTTAATAATGTATAATTGCATATTGTTGCTCTATAACATTATGGCTATCAAAACCACGACAAAATAAAACATTTGCATTTTTCTATTGGCTTGAGTTGACTTTATTTATATTTATAGAGAACGATAGCAGAAGAGGAGTCAACACCAAACCCACCCTCTCAATTGCATAAAGATTTCTTTTTTTCAGAAGAAAAAATCATGGCCTTGATATTCATGGTGAATCAAATAACATCAAAATATACATCCCACACCTAGGGCTCAACCGAGAACAACAATGAAGAGGCTGTGAAACATGCCAAAAAAGGCCAGCCAAAACAAACTGATCATGGGTAATCTCATAGAAGATGAGGCTATGAAAACATGCCAAAAAAGGCCAGCCAATACAACCTGATCATAGGTAATCTTCGAAAGGATTCAGAAATCCTAACAACAATAGTCACATGTGATCTCTGCCTGGAGACCAGTCATACAAATCATGAGCATAAAGAGAGATCTAAGAGCATGTACCAGATATGACTAGCCCAGAAGACAATAAAAATCTCATAGAGATAAAGTGCCCATGAAGGAATACATGGAGCCTAGCTTCGGCACTGAGCTCTAAAAGAGTTGAAAGACACCACTCATGTCATTATTTCCATCAAGAATTTCTAAGAAAGAACCAAAAACAGGAGCCAGATCCAAGGCCTCTTTAGATAGGCCATTATCTCTCTGATTGTGCTCACGATATATATTCCTAATGTCTAGGTAGGAAAAATAGGACATCAAGAGTTTGATATCCTCACACCAATGTCCTAGACAAAGAGAATCCAGGGAAGCCAAGTTGTTTTCCCAGTTGATGATGACAGCTGAATCACCAAAAATATGTAAAGATGGAATCCCCATATCTTTTGCCACAAATAACAGAGCCTAGAGAGCCAAGAGTTCAGCTCTTGTATTTGTACTAATTCCACAACCCATCGAGAATTTTAGTGAATGAGAGTTGTTCAGAGAAAGGAAAAAACTAGCGCCAGCCTTACTATCAGCAATAGCCCATCGAAAAATCCATACGGATAAACTAACATCGGGCTAAGACCAATGTTCCTAATCTTCATCTTCATTTTAGGCACACGATAATAATGTATAAGGTAATCCACCTGGTGAATCAAACTGAGTACAGAGACCCTCTTTTCCTCAAATGTACATAGATTGCGCATTTTCCAGATACACTAGAAAACAAAGAGTGGGAGGTAACATAGCCTGTCAAAACAAGTTTTGTAAAGGAGAAATCGATGAAGATGTGTTGCACAATATCCTCACCTATATTGCATAAGACATGTCTGCTAGGCCCAACCCAACCTCTTTTCATGAGGCTTTCCCAAGTCAAAACTCGATTCTCAACTGCCAACCAAGTGAAGCATTTGATCTTCAAAGGTAACTTGCATCACCATAATATAACAGAGGCCTTGTCATAGATCAAAACTTGTTGAGACCTTTCAATCAAATCATATACCAGGGAAACCGAGACTTTGCCATCTTTTTTATTATGTGTCCATGACAAAATATTTGCAGAGTGCTTAAGACGAATTTTGCCATGTTCAAGACCTGCAATTTACTCATTCCAAGCATCTTTCCAAACACCACCCAACTTCAAATCATCTGTTGATAACCAATACCGATGTGCCTCCAGTGAAGGGTTGCAAGCATGTTGAAGTGTGGCTATGCCATAGTCCCATAGATATTCCCATAGATCATGTGGGAGGAATGGTTGTGAAGCAGAGCCTATAACTTGATCAGACCCAATGTGGATATCCTGGCCATTACCTCTCTGCCAAGCCAGACACCTACCGAGCTAACAGAGGGTGTTAAGAAAGCCATTTCAGAAAATTGAAGAACCCCTCATAGTGAAATGCTTGTTTCTAAGCCAAGTCTCCATAGATATGTTCTTTAAGTATTTTTTGGTGATAACCTGATGCCAAATGCCTTCTCCTTTAAGTTCCATCCAAAGACTTTTTAGTCTCAGAGATAGGTTGAACCAATCGAGGTTTTAGATACCCCACCCTCCAAAGTCAATAGGCCTAAATAGTATCTACCAATCCATTAGATGAAACTTCTTTCTATCACCTAATGAGCCCCATAGGAAAAAGAAGATCATCTTTCTCAGCTTGAAAAGAATTGACTTTGGTAATGGAGCCATAGAAAACTAATATACCAGAAGGCTGGTTAGGACAACTTTGATAAGGACTAATCTTCCCGCCAATTAGAGGACTTTGTGTGCCCAGTGTTGTATACGCCTTTCAAAAAAATTTACCAGGAAGTACCAATCCTTTACCTGATAGCCCAGGGGTTAGATGTAGTAACCGAGATACTTAAAACCTCATGTGATGTGGTCCATATTGTAAGGCATAGAATGAATTATATTGTTTAATGTTCCCTTCTCCACATTATTAAAGAGTAACCCTGACTTATCCATACTTATGCACATACCCGATGCCGAATAGAAAGTATCCAATATAACCTCAAAAGCCATCCACTCCTCCAAGGTTCCAATGCCAAAGAGAACAACGTCATCCACAAAAAGTAGATGTGTTAGGGCCAGAGAAGCTGAGATTTTTAACCCCTTAATCTTTCCATTTTCCCTTGCATCTTTGATCAGCAAGTTGAGGCCTTCGATAACCAAAATGAACAGAAGGGGAGATAAAGGGCATCCTTTCCTGATGCCCCTAGAGGTTGTGAAGAAAATAGATGGGGTACCATTAACCACCAAGGAAAAATTATCAGAAGAAATAAATCCCATAATCCAATTAACACCCCCCAAAGGAACACCAATCTGCAGCAAGATAAGTTTGAGATAAGTCCAATTAACCCTATCAAAGGCTTTAACCAGGTTAAGCTTGAGGACTAGGGAACTTTTATTCTTAGTCTTAATAGTGTGTAAAGCCTCCTGGGTGATACCAATGGCTTCAACAATCTGCATATTCTTGAGGAACCCAAACTGCTCTAGGGAAATGGATCTATCCAGGAAAGGTTTTAAACTGAGAGCTGCGATCTTAAAGATGAGTTTATACACCAGGTTGCAAAGGGAAATAGGTCTAAAATCAGCAAAGGTGAGAGGTTCTTCTTTTTTGGTCTCAAGGCTAGGAAAGTGGAGTTCAAGGATGGTGCAACCCTTCCTTCAACACTAGAAGATTCAATAGAAGCCAAGATATCCCCTACTACTAGATCAAAAAACTCAAGGAATAATTCCACTGGCCATCCATCAGGACCAGGGATTTTGTCCTTCTTAAAAGATTTCAGTGCCCCTTCAATTTCCCCCATGGTAACCACTGAGGAGAAACTATCGGCCTCTTCACTTGTGAAATATGAAGGAAAATTTTGTATTACCTTAAGTTGAGCCAAAATATTTGTCTGGTTATCATCCTCAAAAATCTTGGAGAAATGTTTTATACCCAACTCCTTTAATTTT
The DNA here is from genome assembly GCA_001517045.1 of Pseudotsuga menziesii. Lineage (NCBI taxonomy): Eukaryota > Viridiplantae > Streptophyta > Pinopsida > Pinales > Pinaceae > Pseudotsuga > Pseudotsuga menziesii. Next base: position 85,831 of record LPNX011171509.1, read on the forward strand.
TCCTCATCTTCCACCCAAGAGTCCTCTAATATTTTTCTCACACAAAGATAACCATCCTTTATCAGCTTAAATTTGTCTACGTTATTGAATGCTTTCCATATCTAGATGGTGATTCCTTCTCAGAATAGCCCTTTGTTTTGTACTTCAGTCCACGCACTCATTTGAGAAAAAACAATTTGTTTCGTACTTCAGTCCACACACTCATTTGAGAAAAAAAAATAATGAAAATTGCCTTTTGGGTGGGTCTCTTAAAAACTTGATGCTCACGCTGCTTATATATATATATATATATCATGAGATTTTTTTCAACAAAAAAATACAATATCTTTATATGAATATTTGTAAAATAGTAAAAAAAACATCAACGGAAAGATAAACAGTCCGAAATAGTTCATGAGAGAGTCCAAAACGAAGGAAACTTAGCTAAAAAAAGTTCAAACAGAGCATCCAATAGTCGAAATGTCAACAAAAAAAACAGAGTCAGAGAAGGCCGAACCAATAGAAAGGTTGAGGGAGATACCACCCCAACCATACACAGATAAACTGCTAAAGGCCCCAACAGTCAATCAAAAGCAACCAAGCTGCCTTGATCCACCAGCAAGCCACAAGTCGACCACTTGTCAAAGAAAATGAATCCTTCATCCATTTGGAGAGCCAGCTTCGATAACCTGTCCGCTTGAGTGTTTTGAGCACGGTAAATATGAGAAAAGGAAATCTCATGAAAGGATTTGATCAAACACCTAACACGATTTAGCCACAGATCCAGATGGGAGATGTGTATGTGATGATAACCCAAATCCCAGTCAATGATTACCTTGGAGTCTCCGAAAATGTGAATCCCATCCAAGACAAGAGACTCAGAGAAGCGAAGAATAATCCACAAAGATAAAAGTTCACCTTTTGTGTTGGAACCGAGGCTGCAATTCATCCATAGATTGTAGTAACTAAGGTCCTCCAACTTTAGAATGGCCCCAGTGCCACACAGACTGGAAGCAGCCTGTGATGCTCCGTCGAAGAAGCCCACCAAGCTGTGGACATGAGACATATATTTTGGCATCTTAGTTTTCAAATGGGCACAACCCCAATTTGTGAGATCCCCCCCATATTCAGAGAAATCCTTTAAGCTTATGTCAGCAATTTATGAGATGCCCATCCTCTTACCCTTGAAAATGATTTGGTTCCCGCACTGTCAAATTTCCCACAAGATGAAGCATGGCAGAGTTTTTCAACCTGGAAACTTTCTACGCCAAGAGCAGAAAGATGAAGAAAGTGAATCACTGCTCCAAGGTGATTCTTCATTTATCATCGAACCAACAAACTTCCAAATAGATTGATAGAAACAACATGTGATGAATAAGTGAAGAATACATTCCTCACATTTCCCATATAATAAACATATACAAGGTCCGATCAAACCCCTGAGTAGAAGGTTGTCCCATGAGAGTAGACAGTTTTATAATGCCAACCAACAACATATGGAAATCCGAGGAGGAAGTTTCCATTTCCAAATCAAAAACCACCATGCTCGCCTAGCTGGAACAACGTCCATAAGGATTCGATAAGCCATCTTTGCCGAAATATTACCCGTGACCGTATCATATGACCATCTAATAACATCTGGATATGCGGCCAATGTAATCGCCCCCACCTTTAAACCTTGGACATATGTAAATGATTCCACACCCAGCGATCCATATAGCCCCAAATGAGCAGCCGACAACCAACCCTGAAGAGAGGACCCCCAATCCGTACAAGAGGTTATGTTATAAAGGGATAAGATCCCCTTGCAGTGAAGAAAGTAAATCAGATCTTGGGAAAGAACATGATTACAAGGGCCCTCAGCTATCGGATCTTCTCCCACACGAACAACCCTCCCGTCACCCAGAGACCATGACATCCATGAAAAGAATAGGTTGAAATCCCCTAGAAATCCAACCCAAATGTTGGATATGTTTCTATGAGGATTCTTGTAGCTTCACACCCATTGGATAGTTGAAATTCTATGAATGTATTTTTCTTTTATAACCTTCGACCACAAACTGTCCCCAATAATAACCAGCCAAAGACTTTTTTCCCTTAAAGCCAAAGAGAATAGATGCATATTCTTTAATCCCCACCCCGCTTTCTCCACAGGGCGAGCAATAACCTCCCAATGGACCAAGTGATATTTAGACTGCTTCACATCTCCCAACCAGATGGAATCCATGATCATCATTCTAATCTTGTTGATCATAGATTTAGGAACTTTACATAAAGAAAACCATACCATTGCCATGTTCGAAAGGACATCACGGGAAAGCGTTAAGCAACCACCCATGGATAACCACCGTTAACCCCGATTTTTTTTATCCTGTGATCAAACATATGTAAGAGCCACAACCAGCCCTTGAATGTTAACCATTGGGATTTAAAAAATAACCCAGATATTTAGTGCCTTCCACTAAAGGGTAGGGTTGCATCTGCATTAAGCTCTCCATCTCATTCCAATGCATGTTAGTGGCCTCATTCAGAAGAAGCTGAAATTTTCTCTTGTTGATATTTAAACCTAAAACATCACAAAAATTATGAACAATATCAGAGATTTCAGCCCATTTAGAAATAGAACCCATTCCCAAGATCATAATATCATCAATGAACATGAGATGAATAACAAGAAAGTTTTTGCTGATATTTATACCTTTTATCAAGCCCGATGCTTTATCCTTCAGGAGTAATCTTCTCAGGCCTTCAATTACTAGCAATAATAAAAATGGTGACAGTGGGCACCCCTGTCACAGCCCACATTTTGCTTGAAAAAACTCCAATGGTGTTCCATTAACTAACACACCATATGGCACTGATGTTACGCATCCCATTATCCATTTCATCATTATGAAAGGTAGACCAATCTAGATCAATATCAACCTGAGAAAACCCCAAGACACCCGATAATATGCTTTATTCATATCAAGCTGCAAGACACCGGCCTCCATAGGCCTCAAATATAAAAGGGTTTAAAAAAAATGATACTTGCTCAATCTCAGATTTAGATGTGTTATTTTTGGGAGCTTTAGAATCCGACGTGGAAAAGAGCGAAGGGTTTGAAGGCTATTTCAAAAAGAGATATCGCTCAATCAACCTCACATCCCCAACACCAATGATGGAGTCACGTTTTCCACAAATATTTCTCATATAAAATTTATTGTTTGGTGGTTCCCTTAAAATTATTTTAGCTTTGGAAAAAGAAAATAATCCTTATACCATGGCACTTATTGATGTTGTGGCCCTTACTCTGCAATCAATCTGATTTTAGCAATAATCCTGGCAAGGGTGACATATTATATATGTTCAATTTCAATAACCAATTCTAGTAAAATTTTCAAAGGCTAGGACTCAATGCTCTACATAATTGTGTGGCTTCAACCCATTGTTGGATTGCTTCGTCATTAAAGGTATTGAGTTTATGTTTTGTAATTATTGTTAATTTTATATTTGAGTTTGTTAATTGTACACATAAGCAAAAACATCATATGGGTTATAGCTTTTACATCTGCAATATGTTTTAGACTGATATGTCATAGTATGTCTTTGATATATGGTTAGTACACCAAGTGTGTAATCTTCTATTTATGGTTTTCTGCTTGCCTAATTCAATTATTTTGCACCTGAAGTGGTTACCCTCCTTGAATCTTGAGTCTTGAGTCTACGAGTTCAAAACGAAATTTCTCTGCCAATATTAAATATGTAATCCATTTTCCACTTTTGTTTTTTGACAATGCAAATTGCAAATACAAAGGGTTAGGATCTCAGGGTCTGACACTCTTGTTGGTGTGTCGGGCCAGATCCATAGAGTTACAAATTTTTTGTTTCCTTTTTGCTTTCATGCCCTGATTACATAGAAGCTTGGATGTCCCTATTGGAGCATTATGACGAACCATTTGACACGCTTTATTTTCAATATGAACTGAAACTAAACTTCCATGAATGGTTTGGTGAAAATAAATGTTTTAATGATAATTTTGATCATGACTAATTGTCGGGGGGGTTGGGTGTTTTCATAGCTAGAAGTTTTCATAACAATTTAACACATTAATTCTTAGCGTAGCATTCTAAACAAGAAACGTAGCATCCTGTCAAAAACAATGGATATGGATACAAAGTTCTTAGTAGAGGTACCTAAGGAAAAAATAAAAGCAAATCAAGTAGATGCACAAGTACTTTCCCTCTAGAATTATATGTAAAGTTATATGCATCTATGGTAACTAAAAACATCAAAGGACATCAAAGGTTTCACGCTTATTGGATAATTTATCAAAAAAACCATTGGAGGTTGAGGATAACATTACAGGTTCATTCTTGATAAGAACATACACGGCATTTTTACCATTGGAAGCAATGATCTTTACTCTTAGCATCAGGAAGTTCCTCAACTTTAATTCTATATTCATAGTGTATTTACCCTACAAACAATTCGACATAAGAACATGCTCCATGACAAGAACAACTCCAATGCTAGTTTTAGCCTATTTGTAATGGGTAGTTATTCATGGCATGGCGGTGAAGTTGTAGCAAGCAGAGCACTGTAATATTCTAAATATTAGTTTAGTTTGCATGATGAGGCGGTGGTGGTGAAGGGAAGAGACAGTGGGGCGGCGGTGGTGAAGGCATCGAGAAAAATAACTATTGCATGCTATGCCCCTTTGTCATAGGTTAGAGTTATGATGAGTATGCATTCATTGAGAAAAATAACTAATGCCACACTTAGCATTAATATAACATAAAAGTATTCAACACACATGTATTGGTGAAAACTTTTGCTTTCCTTGAGTTATTATTATTATTATTATAATATTTTTATTTTATTTATTTATTTATTTTATTTTTTTGGAAAAAATCAGAAAATGGCAATAAAACCTCAAATATTTGATCCAATAAGAAAAATGGATGTAATTAATAAAAAATAATTATTATTTACTTCCTATCTAAAACTATAAGAACGATGAAAATTTTAAAAAATCAACTGTGAACTAATTTGATTCCAAACACTAAACGATTGCAACACAACCATGGCCTTTGACAGGGACTACTAAGAAGAACAAGGGAAATAAGTTTTAAAGTTATGACAGAGAGTCACCATTGTGTCTAACGTATATTCATAAACATAACGATTGGCCTTTAAATTTGTATAAAGTGTGATATTTTCCATTTGAAGTTATGTTGACTGTGGAATATTACATTATCTTTAATTAGATCTTAAAGAAGATGAACCCTTAAAAAAGAGTGAACTATCAGTAATGGACTTTGGACGCTTGTGAATATGCTGCAAAGGATATTCATTATATGCTATAGGTGGGAAACAAATAGAGAGGAAGTGAGAGACCCCAACTAGGGAGAGGACCTGTTGGAGCGAATATGTTGTTGGTAAAAGTAGTAAGCACAAATATCATTAGCGAGGGAGTCTATATAGGTTTTGAGCATAAAAGTTTTTGTTTTAGAAAATATTCTCTTCCCCGGACTTGTGTTTTAGTTTGTTGTAGTAAAGTATTCAAGACAAAGTTTATTTCTACAAACTTAGGATGCAAGGGCATGTTTAAAAAGGCAGAGAAGTTAAAGTTGTAAACTAGGAGAAATTTTGAAGTTCGTTGAAGAAGAAATTATATCCATTAGAATTTGAAAGAGACCAACATAATCAATGGAAACACCTTCACCAAAGTAAAGGCTAGAATGTTAAATAATATATTAGCAAGTTTAGGCAGTAATTCAAATAAATGTAGCATAAACTCACTTGACGTATTAAAAAATTACCATAGAGGTCTGCATTGTTTTTTACAAGATTATTTGGTATTGTTCAATGTGCATACGATTAATGAGTGTCAAAATTTATCTACACTAAGATGGGAAGTAAGAAGAAATTCAATGGCAATGAGATTCAAAGACAATTGAATCGATGAGCCAAAAATTAACATGCAAATTGAGAAATTCGAGAGAAAGAAATGCCACCCAAGAGAACACTTATAATCAAAATAAATGTAATCATCATCACAAGGATGGACACATAGAGGATCCATGTTAGAAGTTACATTTATAACTCATTTCACAAACTTGACAAGTTAAGAAGTGTCTAAAGGCATAAAAATGACAAGAGATATATTTGAACCATTTTTTGTTAACACTTGATGGAGACCATTGCATAGGTTAAATGTTTTTCTCGAAAGTCAACAAGAAACATGTTTGAACTTGAGAAGATAAAATTTAGACGAGGGACTTGCTTCCAAATAAAAGTCTAGGTAAAGGGAATATTTACTAATTCTCATTTTGATAGGAGGTGTCAACCAAATATGATTTTTAAATCATTAGTTGAAAGGTCAGGAATTTAAACATTTTCACATCCAAGGCCATACCCATTAGGATGGCAACATAAGAATTTTGAATTTTAGGTCCACCAGAGGTGAATATTTAAGTCTACACTACTCGAGAGTTGTGTTAATAAGTTAGAATGGGATGTTGTTCCTGTAGATGTGAGTGATTTTTCTGGGAGTCCTTACTTTTTTTTCCTTAAAAACGAAAATCAATCTACCATTTTGAGATGAAAAAAAATACATTCCATAAATGTCAAATCATTGCTCAAGGAATCATTGTTTCTCCACTTCAAATACTTTGTACGTAATTTTATTGTGGATCTATTTATCCTTGCATCTAAGATTGTTGGTATCCATAGTTAGAACATGGAAATCTACAAGTTTGAATTGAATTTAGGCTTAACGTGATGCATAACATGTAGCATAATGTTGCTAATAACTTAAATGAGAAAGTTCAATGAATAAACTTATGTTAATTGATTTTGTACAAATGGTCTAACAATAATGACATCGTGCATTAAAACTACATTCAACAAATGATCATATCTTCTACACTTCAAGATTTGGATATCACTCCATCAACGTTTAAATTTGAACCCATCCCAATCCTTCTAGAGGGTTCCAACCTATCCCAGAAGTGTAAAGTTAAAATTGCCCTCAATTTTTTTTTTAAACTTATTTTTACCAGTCTAATTAAAAAGGGCATAACTTATAATAACCTTTCAAAGGAAGCACACCTTTTTAAATTATCCGTCGCCATGAATTTGTAGTTGCCCTCTAACCTCAATGAAGTTACTATCTGATGACAAAAAAGATTGATTTTGGGGTAGGTTAAAGGTTAGACCATCCACAAGAAACAAATGTGAACCTATCTTATTGGACACCACACGAATGTGTAAAGCGATAATGGAACCTCTTGTAAGATTTAAAATTTAAATGATCTAAAAACAACCTAAGAGGTAATATTTAAATTATCTAAACCCAACGTGGAGTTGCTAATCTCTTTTGGGGATTATGTTGCATTGGTGAGAAAAAAACCCATTTTATAACTAGGTTGTGAGCTAGACAACAGTTGTGGGAAAAACACAAGAGTATTCTGAAATAAAATAAACAAATAAGAAACACACAAGCAATTACATCAAGAGGTTAACTACAACCATGCTATAGAGACATAAGAAATGGAGAGAAATACCAATACTCACATATTCGTCCAATGGAATCCCATAAAAATGTGTTATGTCACTTGGTGATAGTGATTGGAAACAAATTGAATCCAACACTCTCCTTGGGATGGGTCATTGTCCTTCTTGAAAGCTCTCTCTAACAATGGTGAGCAAAGAACACTCAGTCTTCAAGGAAGGAGTACAAGAAAGCATGAGGGAAATGAACAATAGAGATGAGCAAGCACTATTTATTTTTTTTCTCTACAAGCTCATTCCTCCTGCACAAATTTGCAATTTTTATCTTCTTGAATTTATGCTACAGAATGACTTTTATTTATATCCAAATTTTGACCTCAAAATGAAGAACCAATTCCAATGTGAATGCTCTTCATTCAAAATAGGATCCCAGTACTTGATGGAGAGTCCGAGAATTGAAATTTCATGGGCATTTGCCCATTCTCGAGCATTTTTCCCATCAAATATGGAAATAACGTTTTGTTAGACAGTTTATTATGTAACCACAAGGATGACATATATGAATGGTTCAATTCTATTAATTCATACAATTGTTAATTTTTTTGTTATTTCTAAAATTTCCAAAAGTTACAAATTTTTTATATTAAATCTATTTTTTTTAAACTATTTATTTGAATTTTAATTGGCCTAGATTTTGCTCACGTCAGCGTCGAAATTATGGTCCCCAAGGTTGGCAGCATAGCAGACATCACGGTATACGGGTATCCTGTTGCAAACAACTCTAGGAAATTAACGCATATCTGGTTAATTAATGTACTCCAAATCCGTGATGCAAAAGGATTACATCCATGATCTAGCTATGACAAACAAATTAGTCTTGGCGGAGTTGAGTTGCCTTTCTTTATATGTCTCTATATGTGTAGTCAATTCATCATTGTACTTCTTGGCCCATGGATGCAACAACTTCAAAACGACGTTTGGACTTACATTATATTGTTTGAGCATGTAATTTATGGTGAAATTGTTATGTTGCTCTCCTAACATAATCATAGGCTACAACCTATGCCCTATCATAATATATGCAAGGTGAGAATGACAAGAAAATTTTTGAAATCACAAATCTTTATGCTTATGACAAAATCTTTGATATCAGACAAGTTGTTTGGTGATACATGGTGATTCAATTTTAAATTTTATTTATAAAGTTTAAAATAATTACAAATAGCATATATCCATTTTTGGATTCTTTAAATATTTAAAAAATATATTTTTAAGATAATTTTTTACAAATGATTCAATATGAAAATAATAATATATCACATAAAATTAAACGTGTTAGAAAATTTGATTTAATAGGAAAAAATTAATATATTTGATAAAATTAAATGTTAGAAAATTTGATTCCTTTTAATGTTTGATATCTACATTAATTTAATACTTCAAAATATTTCCACAATCATATCTTTATTTTTAATTAATTTAATACTTCAAAATATTTCCACAATCACATCTTTATTTTTAATCTATTTTTTTATTTGACTTGTTCTCTATAAAAGAGAGATTTGACGAATGAGGAATTTCCTTGGGGTTTAGTGCGATGCATGGAGAGAATAGCTAGGGTTTGGAGGTCTTCGGCTCTGAAAACCATATTTTGGAGGTAAATGAGTGAATGTAACAGACTTGGAGTCCAGCTTTTCGAATACCCGACCATCCTAGTACCTACCGAGAGAAAAAAAGTGGGAACCATTGGTTTTATTATGTTACATTTCATCTCATATTAGTCTCCATTATAGGTTTTGTTTTTGTTTTTTTTAGCCATGGTGACAGATCTAGGTTTTATGAAAAATGGGGTTTTACATGGTTGAAACTTCATATTTGTATTGTTCCCATTGATGTGATGAGGGTCTGCAAAGGTGGTGAAAACTCAGCCTCTCAGTGTCTTTTGTCAGAGTTTAAATGTATTCGCAGTAGATTTGTTTAGCCTTGCAATGTCCCTTTTTGAAATTTTATTAAATGACCATTTTTTTCACTTTTTCCCCTATTTTGACCTTTGACTAGTTTTGATGTCTAGGTCTCCAAATTGGCCCAAATGATCCAAAATATTCTCATAACTAGTGTGTATGACTGATATTAAGACTTGAATACTATTTTCAGAGATGATTTATAACCCTCCAATCACTTCTGCAAACTAGTTTTATATTCTGACCAAGGTAGGAATCTTTACTAGCAAATTGGGGTTCTAATCCCCCCCCCCCCCCTCCCCCGAGTAAATACTGGAAATAACATCTCAAATGCTCCCAATACCACTCAAATTTCTGAAAAAAGGAAGGGGATGTGTAAGGTAAATTTTTAAGGTCTCATATGCATCATGGTTCAGTTTATACAGGTTGTTATGACTCTCTCCAAACATCTACCAAATCACTATTTCGACCCTTGGGGAAAAGGCACCAACTCTTCTCCCAATGCAATTAAAATGAGTGAAATGGCTTACAATTCTTAATTACTGAAAATTAAACTTGTAATACACATTAATTACAGTCCATTCATCATACATTGATCATATAGACACTTCTCCATTCGAAATAATCGGCGTTACCAAGGCATATATCAAAATAGAGTGGAAATGGTCATTGTTTGCCCATTAAAAGTCAATTTGACATACAACTCTTGGGTATTTCGACTTGAAAATTTCTGAGAATGAAAAAAATAGAATATTTAACTTATTACAATCATAAATATACTAGGATAACTCTCCCACAAAGTATAATAGCTCACCCAAGCCGCAATCCCTCCATGAGCATGAATATGCAATGAAAACTGGAAATGGTTGAGATGAAGTGATGCAGTAGAAGAACCTACGAGATACCATGTATATTACACCTGCAATTACAACTCCATGAAATATCCATGAAATATCTAAGTGGCCTCTCCAAACACCAACTTGGATGGGAATATTTCACCCTCGAAATTGGCCAAGGTAAGAAAACTAGTCATCCACTGGCTTTCACAATTCACAAATGAAAATTTATCAAATGATCAAAAGACATTATCTTGGTTGCTTATTGTATTTTATAAACATCCTTAACCTTCTAAGTCTACCAATCCATCCACAAACTCAAGCCAATTCAAATTTGGGTGTGTGCTCATGATTTGCCATGTGTCCTCCCTTACATAGACTTCCACCTTCCCCAAATTCAGGTAGGAGCCCATTGAGCTTCCCCACTCACATGAGAGCTCTCTTGGATTATCTATTTCAACCTAACATGTCACATATGTCATATGTTAGCCTTTAGATATTATTTGTTTTGATAGGTGTCATAGCATCTTCATCATTTTTTTCATAGAGCTAGGGAATCTAGTCCAAGTGTCTCACTAGCTCCAAAATGACTCTTCCTCTCCCATGTAAATTACATTTATTCCAAAATTAGACCTATGATACATATGTACAAGTGTATTAGCCTTATAACTCATCCAAGAACCTTTAGGCTTCCCATGGATTCAAAATTGCAAGGGGAGGATGCCATGTGGCACAAAATTTCTAGCTTGTGTGGACCCCATAATCTCCATGTGTCTCCATGCTCCATTGACACTTCAATGTCCTCTTGTATTTATTTAATAAGATACATTATTAAATATTTATCCCATTCTAATGTATAAAAATCATTTATTATCTCCCTTAATAAAATTACAAATGTATCCATCCAACCTAGGGAACTAGTAGGATTGATGGAATTGTCCTACTATGCAATTATTTGAATGGGGACATTACAGTCCTCCCCGCCCAAGATTGCTTGTCCTCAAGAAATTTCAAATTTGGATGCTGCAAAATATTCTCATCTTCCCATGTGGCATCTTCACTTGGTAGATCCTTCCATTGTACTAAGTATTCTTTGATAGTTCAACTTCTCAATCTCCTTTCCCTTGTCTTCAAAATCTTGTCTGGAACGAGTGTGAGATGACCTTCATCATCCAAGGGAGGAAGTATTTCTGAAGTGACAATTTGCTGACCAATATCTTTTTTGAGACAAGAAACATGGAATACATTATTGATTTTACTCCCTTCCGGAAGTTCCAACTCATATGCTACTTCCCTAATCTTCTGGACTACCTTGTATGGGCAATAGTATCTTGGTTTTAGATTTTCTACCCCGTTATTTTTTAGAGATGTTTGTTTGTATGGATGCAACCTCGAATATACTAAATCATTAACCTGAAAGGTTCTTTCTTCTCTATGTCTATCTACATATTGTTTTTGTTGATTTTGGGCAACCTGCAAATTGTCTTTCAAAAGCTTTAAAATTTCTTGGCTCTCTTCCACCCAATCTTTAGCTTTTGAAGCTCTACTATCACCAAATATAATCTCAACAAAGGTAAGTACATCATAACCATATAATGATTTGAAAGGATACATCCCTATTGACATACGAAAAGTGGTGTTGTAGCAAAACTCGCCCAAGTGTAGCCATTTTGTCCATGCTTTTTGTTGCTCTCCCACATAGTTTCTTAGGTACCCTTCCAACCATTGGTTCACCCTCTCTGTTTGTCCATCAGTTTTTGCATGATAGCTTGTACTTGGAGTCTACTTAACTCCCACCAATCTAAAAAATTCTTGCCAAAAAGAACCCATGAATCTGCTATCCCTATCACTTACAATGCTCTTGGGGATCCCATGCAATCTGAAGATTTCTTTCAAAAAAATATCAGCCACTTGTGCAGTACTAAAAGATGATGTAACAAAAAATAAATGAGAAACTTTTTTCAATCTATCCACTACCACATATATGCAATCCTGTTGCAACCGCAACAATTTCCCAAAATTCTAAAAATTTTAGGACCCCCCCCTTTTTTTTGCTTGAATCAGTTGGTTTTCTTCTTGAAATGGGTCTAAGAACTTTCATTTTTCTTTTTGAAAGATTTTGCTTATGCTTGGATTGAGATACCAACCATTTGATTCCTCTTTTGATGCCTTAAGTAATCCACTTTTTGATCAAGTTCTATCGCTGCCCTTAAACTCATTTGAAAACATGCTGGAATTGGAAGATGCTTTGTTTTGATTTGCCACCGTTGCGGGTGGATCTTAGCTTTGGCCTTCCGTAGTTGCAGATGAATTTTTGTTTTGCAGAAATAAAAAACCTTCTGAATTCCGACCCGTTGGGTTTTTCACGTCGAGCACTTTTTGTTTTGGCGTCGGAAGCTCTTATGATCATTTCTTCCGCCGTTGCGGATGAGTTTGAGGTTTTGACTTTTGATTTCTTTCCGATAAATGTGTTTTAAGCTCGGCGGAGTATTGGTTTGAATCGGAGGCTTTATTGTTTCTTTCTTCCGCCGTTGTGGAAGGAAAGCTGTTTATTTTCCCCCCCAATCCTTTATTGTTTAAGTCATTGGGTCCCACAGTTGCGGATGGTTCCGCGGTTCAAGCTTCCACCATTGTGGGTAGAAGTTGGCTTTCATCACTCGATCCTAAAGGCCCTCCGACGTCCGATCATTAGTTTTCTCGCCTTGCCTGTCCGCCGTCGTGGAGGAGGTTCCGTTTTGTCTTCCGATCAGCTTTGCTGCCAACGTCCGATATGTTATTTCCCGCCATGCATCTCCTCCATTGCGGATGGTTTCATTGTTGAGCCATCCGTCGTTGCAGAGGGAAATTCACTTTCTCCCTCCGACCCGAGCTTTTTGACGTCCGGTGTATTATTGTGCTCACCATGTTAACTTTGTATATATATGAGCAGGTCACGAGGTTTGTTTATCATTTCGATACTGTCGACTAGTGTGCTCTATCGCTATCCATCGCCCATTTCTTCGTGTTCAGTACTTTCGGTCCAGGTGTCTTCACCGTGGGGTTCGGCGGTTTTCTCCACGTCGGCGTGCGTCCGTGCTAGGTAGGTTCTATTCACCTTTTCCCGTTCCGTTGTGACATTTGGTAGGGTTTTATGTGGTCAGTTTGGATTGCGGTGGTTTGTTTTCCCTGGTGGTGTTCCGGTTCCGTTGTTTTTCACGCCTATATAGGTGAGGGGAGTTTTTAATATGGACTATCAGTGGGGCCGTTTTAACCAATGAACTTATTATCTTGGCCCACGGCCTCTGTTTGCAAACCCCGTGCGTAACCAATGGGGGTTTGGTGCAGACGGCCGTTGCGCCGTCTGCACTAAGCTTCCCCCGGAGGTAATGATTGTGCAGGAGGGGGGGGGGTTTATGAGCATTTTTCTTAGGGTACCTATTAGTTCTCACCGTATTTATGGCCCTTGTTTCACTTGCATCCTCGAGCAGTGGTTTTTCCACGCCGTCCCATGCAGCCCATTTGGGTTCAGGCGTCTGAAAACCTAGCAGGTTAGAAGGGATGCACCGCTGTTTTGGTATGTTAGCTGGGAATCGCATGGGTAGTAGGTTTGATAGGAGCGCCATTTGCAGCAAGATGGAAATCGTACCTGCTGAGAATGGGATGTCTAAACAGTTTAATGTAATTTTGTCTCCAGCAAACAGCTTGATTTTATTCTTGCTAGGCGGTTTATTGTTGAAATGTTCGGTATTGGGAAACCTAGGCGACTCGCACAGTAATACTGCATTCAACTACTCTCAACCATCTTTTTGAGTGCTATACACAAACTAAATCACGGAGCACTGCACATTGCATTTTAATGGTTCTGCTGGTTAAGGCATTCTAGACTGTACATGCATGCATTTGCTTCACCACTTGCTATCACATTAAACATTGAACACTACACATTGCATATGGATGTAGATCTTTTGCTGTCTAGAATATGGTTGTGGAATGGTTTAATGTCATACAGCAATGTTGCATCATGCTAGATATAGACGAAGTCACTAAGACATTGTGCATTTGGTTGTAATAGCCCGGTTAGTCAGGCTAGTTCAGGCTATGCAGGCTCATATCTTAGCTTCATTGACTCGTTGTTGTCATGGTACACATAGAAAGAATAAAATGTTGTACAGTGTCTTGTAAATGTCTGCAACTTAAATTGCTTAATGTCACGATGTTATACATGGCAGGAAGAACTCACAATGTCCAAGAGACAAAAGAAGAAGGCCCCAGCGGTGGAAGAAGGGCCAAAAGTAGAAGTTGTAACAAAGACAGAATATATATATGAGGATACAAAGTGCATTTCAGGCATTGAACCCGAATATCAGTGGGGAGATATCTATAGACTAATAACCCGAAGAGAGGTGCCTGATATAGGGCTGGAAGAACAATCCATCTACGCCAACATTGAAAGATCTGCACTAATGAAGGTCGCCACTAGGCCAGAGCTCTTCCCATGCTCTGAAGTTATAGGATGGATTCTGCCTTGGCCGGATGTCTCAATGATGATCCTTCCAGATGTCAACAAACAGGGCTATGCTGCATATAGCCCTGGATATGTAGCCCTAGCTTACCACCTACCAGAAGCTGAAGTGTTTGTGTCTGATGATTGGTTAAATAACATAAGAATGGATCTTATAGAGACCATGAAAAGAATGATGTTGACCGAAAAGCATTTTAGAAATAGAGTAACAGGTGAATATGATACAGCTAGTCTACGAGTTCCATATAGATTCATAGCTTTAATGCTCAACAGAATCTTTGGAAGAGCTCATGGCAGACTCTTCAAGCTAGAATGGGTCCCAATCATCTTTCAAGTTGCCACCCAAGGGACGATTTTTAATTGGGCCAGCCTGGTCTCAAATAGTCTCTCTGCTTGTCTGGCTGCAGCCCTGGGAGGAGAGGCCCGGAAAAGGTCTGAGTTTTACATGAGCTCAATACTTATAGATTGCATATTGTGCCACCAGCCCTTCCCTGGTCTTAGATGCATCTGGGACAGGGAAAGAACGCCTATCTATGCTACTTACAGACCATTGTGGGCACATGTATACCACAGCCATTGCAGAGAAGTCTGTGAACAGTTCCTGATGCCACTATACACCCTCATCTTCCTGAAGGAATGTGACTGTATGTCGGAGGGGGCCATGCAAGTGATAGAAGAATAAGTAAACTATTACTTGACTGAAAATGGCATGTACTTCAGAATGTTTGGTGGCTCAAGAGCCCCTTCCTTGCTGCCTAAATACGCAACTGATTATGTTATCCACAAGGAGGCAGTCAGACAGGTGTTCATAGATGGAATAGGCAGTTTTATGTTTGAACATAAGAAGACTGCGTACCCTCCTTTGCCATTCAAGCTGGGAAGCTACAGATTCGCTAAGGTGAAACAGGATGAGGAATTCATAGAAGAATTAGAGAAATTCCATTTTGGCAAAATGCCATTTCATAGGAGTGACGCCCAAGGTAAGGTGGTGGAGCATTGTAAAGAACACAAGGTTCACTTTGAGTATACTCACCATTTTGATAAGGAAGAATCTGTCTTCTGAAGTGCCCCTAACATGACAGCTCTAAGAAGAAGGTTCAAGCCAAAGATCACCACTAAAGGTGGAAAAGGGGCTGAGCAAGCCAAAGCTCAAGAAGTAGCCAAAGAGGCAGAAGAAGTAGCTAAGAAAGCAGCTGAAGAAGCGAAGAGAAAGATCGATGAGGAGCTGAAAAAGCAGGAAGCAGAAAGGCCAAAGCTGACAGAGACAGAACAGTCAGCTGCTGAAGGGCAGACCCAGGAGACAGAAAACCCAGAGGTCCAGGACCCACAAGTGCCTGCTGCCAGCGCACTTGTGGTCCCTACGCTCAAGTTAGTTCCTTTTGTCCAGAAGAAGGGAGAAGAAATCCCTGATTTCAACACTGTATTTTATGATAGAGCAACGAAGAGGATAATGAAGAGGACTGAAAGAAGGGTTGAAACAGGAAGCATGCCTGGGAAGATGATATCAGATACAGTTGTTATGTTAGGAACAGATCAAGATCCTAGGTTCACTCTAAGAGCCGGGGATGCACTGATCGATGCCTCAGAAGATAATATAAACAGGGTGATGACTGAACTGGAGTCATCTAGGAAATCCTCTACTCAGCTGAAAGCTACCTTGAGGAAAGAACGAGAGGAAGGAAACAGGTTGAAGCGGAAATTTGAACACTTACATAGGGAGATGAAGACTGCTGAAGCTGAATTGCAGACCCTACATGAAGAAAGACAGGCTCAGGAGACTACACAAGAACGCCTGGAGCACGTGCAAGCAGAATATCAAGAACTGAAGAAAGAGAAGGAGCAGTTGCTGCAAAAGGTGGAAGAACTAGAAGAACAACAAAAGATCCTCATGCAAGCCAATGATTTGCACACCCAAGAGTAGAACCAGAAGCATCAAGAACAGATTACCTCTCTGACCACTGCTTTGGAGGAAGCAAGGGAACAGCAAGTAAATCTCCAGCCATTCAAAGAACATATCTTGGCTTAGAAAGCTAAAATGCTCTAACTATAGACTGCTCTAGAGGAGGAAATGTGTAAAGTCCTTCAGATCGATAGTCGGTTAGGGGAAATCATGGAAACCTCTTCTTACTTCATCGACAGATCCCAGGATGTTCTTGAGGTCTTGAATGCCAGACTGGCAAGGCTGGAAAACAATGCAGAGACTCTAGAAGAGCTACCAGCCAAAGACCATCAAGCCCTCAAAAGAGATCATGACCTAGTAGAGTTCATTGTCAGCACCACTGAAGACTTCAAGAAGGCCGTCAAAAGGATGCAGGGAGCATGCTCAGAGTACTTCTAAAGGCTCCTTAATACATACAACCGGTGTCAGACAGAGGCTGAACATAGGCTTGATGAGTTCCCGGACCATAAAACCTTTACAGAAATATTGCAGAGCAGGTATCAGGATGCAGAGACCAGAATGCAACAGATTAAAGCCATTGATGAACTAGTGCTGAAGAATGAAGTAGGCCATGCAACCGTTAGCGTGCAGTTCCTGGAAGATCAACTTCGGTTGAGCCCAGCAAGGATAGAGGCCATAATGAACCAAGTTGCAAAATTTGAAATCAACATTCAGTTCTTGGAACCCTGCACCTTTGAAGGCATTGCTGCTGAAGCTTTAGCGTGGAAAAAGTTTTTAGATACCCAGGCAGGACCCTCCTCATGAGGGATTAAGCATCTTTTGTATTTTTGTATAAATTTTATAAAGACACTTGGAAAAGTAAAGCGTTGGGAAAACAAAGGGTTGGGAAGCCCAAAGGTCACTTTGGGCAGCCCAACCATTTCACCTTTTTGTATAAAGATAGAAAGTTTAGAAGGAAAAGGGAATTTTTTCCCTAGTTAGACTGGAAAGGTTATTGTAAGAAGAACTACTTCTCTTTGCAATAAAGTATTTGGTTTGCCTGTTGAAGAAAGATCGGTGCGATTTCAAATGTTGTGCAGTGGACAATTGAAAGATGAACTATTTTGTTTTTCAATATGGTGTCCATGAATCGTGAGATCGTTCTAACTCTATGACCTGTGTCTTTGTTTGAATGACTTCTTATTTATTTTGATGAAATGACCACCATGAGTAATGTATGCTGTTTATACAACAATTAGCTATCTGGTTGTTGAAATATCTTTAATTGTTCATGCTTGTAAAAGGGAATATTAGCTATCTATAATTGCTCTTTATTATAAGTGCACATACACATTACTCATACATAAATCACATTCTTGCTCCCCGGGGATACGTAGATAAATAGACAAGTAGATAGATAGTTAGTTCAGTTCATTACCGCATGTGTGATTCAGGTGCTGGTGAGCCTAAGACGAGAGGTAAGAACCTGCACATCACATTGTGAATGCTCCTTGCATCCTTCACCGCCATGCATATGTAGTTAGATACTTGCATATCATCCTTAAGTCAAAAAATACAAATTGCCGATGGACCGTGCCGCAACCGGTAAAACCTTTGTTTTGTTGTTTGACCTACGGTAGCCGGACTGTAAAACCGCACGGATTCCCTATACCAAACAGTCAATGGGCTAGTTGGGAATGTTGACTGGGGTGAATCCCTTTCTGTTGTTACCTACTAATTTCCAGGCCTCAACAGTTCTGGCGCTAGAAGGAGGGCTGCCAGTGCATGGCTGGCCGTGGAAACTTATTTTCCCGAGACTACCCTACCAGCAGATGTTTTGAAACTTTTAACCTAACCCAAGTATTTACAGATTCCGATGCTATCCTTGAAGGACTTTTTTTCCCAGAGTCTTATTCGTTTTCTTTTGCTCATGGCTGGTAATCAACCCAACCCTCTGCCAGCATGGAGAGCTAGGTCACCTCTAAACCTAACACCTCCTTTGCATAACCTACCTCAAGCCTTTAACAAGATCTTGCCTAAGTTTGACCCTGAGGAAAGGATTGTTGTAGACGATCACCTTCAAAGCTTCTACCTAGCATTAGAAGGGCTAAGGGCTGGGGAGCACGAAGATGTTGTCTGCAGACTTTTCCCTCGTACCCTGAAAGGGGCAGCTGCTTCATGGTATTTTGGTCTACATGCAAACTCCATTCCTGATTGGGACACCTTTGAAAGGGTTTTCAGAAGTAAATACATAGCTCAGAAGACACATGCCTCATTGATAAAAGGTCTTGGCCTGTTAAGAAAAGAGAAGAATGAAAAGGTACATGGTTTCACTCAAAGATTTTCAATGTATTTAAAGAACTTCTCGGAGGCTGATAGACCCTCGGACAAGGTTTTGATTGATTATTATACCTCAGCCCTAGGACCTAAGTTGGCCATGTTTGCCAAGATGAAAGTCAAGCCTACACTGGTAGAGACTTATGAAGAGGCTGGAAGGGTAGAGGCTGAAAGTGAGACTGTAGAAGATTATCCTGATCCACTTGAAGAGAAGATTACTATGAGAAGAATCTCACTGCTGTCTAAACCTAGAGAAGATCAATCACATGATTATCAGGGAATGATGAAAATGCTTCAAAAACTGTCCAACCGAATAATAGATCTGGAAAAGGAAAGGGACATTCAGAAAACCTATAAGCCCCACTATCCGAAAAGAGAGGATAACAACCAATGGCAAGTCCCTCCTCCAAGTTTGGCATCAATAAACATAACAGAAGTAGGAGGGGATAATTTTTGTACTTTTCACCAACAAACCCATTCTGAGAAGAAGTGTCCTCAATGGTTACATTCAATGACATTGGTGATGAATAAGTTGTTGGACCCTAAATTGACTAGGGACAGTGGCAAGGAGGGAAAGGAGAAATAGACCATAAGAAAACCAGAGGATGATACTATGTTCTCATGGAATGGTATTTCGTTGTTTGACATTGAAGAGAATACTCCTCAATCTGAATGTACGTCTATAGAAACGAAAGGCATGAGCTTAACAATTGAAGACAAGGCAATAAGGTCAAAGATTAACAATTTACAGGAAAAGGCCAAGAGACAGGTAAAAGTGAATGTTGATGACAAAAAACCAGAAGTCATTACTGTTAGCCAGGAGACCAAACCAATCATTGAGCCTGTCAGACTTGTTAAAGACCAGGTAGGTGTTAATGAGGAAAACACCAAAGAAATCAAAGAACACGATGAGGACATACCTACTCAGAACCAACCAGGTGAGCAAGTCAAAGAACCTAGTTGGGTGGATAAGAATGATACTCCACCTTTTCTTATGACCCTAGAAATGCTGAATCATAATGTGCATAATTGCTTGGTGGATTCTGGATCAGCAGTTAATGTTATGCCACTGGAGATTTGCAAGAAGATTAATGGACAACCAGAGCCCACACTTGGTGAAGTATCACAGTTAGATAGCACCTGTGTCAATGTAGTGGGAAAAATGAAGAATTTCCTCATTCGCCTGTCTGCAAACAACGAGATATGTCAATTTATTGACATTACGGTGGCTGACATACCAAGTGGATATGGGCTTATTCTCAACCAAGATTGGTCTGCCAGGTTGAAAGGCTATTTTGCCTCAGATTGGTCTCATTTGTTGTTGCCTCTCAAGGGTACCCCAAATCAGATAAAAATTCTGAGAGAACCATACATGAAGTATATTGTCACTAAGCTAGGAGAAGGTAATGAGTCTGTTGATTCTATCCTGGGAAACTATCTAACTGAACTTAAGCTAAGACATCATACCTCAAAAAGAGCCAGTTCTATGATGGACACTCAGCCTGAGCCCCTTCAACTCCCTCAAGCTGAAAGTAATGACTGCAGGATATTAGATATGGGTTCCATTTCAAAAACAGCACAGTTAGACCATGGTTAGATAGCTCATGTCTAAAATCCAGCTCATTCCTTAGCTCTCTAGTTTTAAAGATTTTCAGGAGTGGGCAAATTTTGTTTTCTTTTTCTTGTTGTACATAAATAAATTGTTTTGTTTTCTTAATACTAGGTGCTATTTTCTTGCTTTAATGATTTGATGTTTTTCTTTCTTTTAATTATTTGCTTTGCTGCTGTTTTCCTTTATTGCTTTGCTAGCATTTCGTTTGGTTTTGAATAAAGAGGCAAACTTTTGGTTGCAATGGAAACATCAGGGTTCTTTATTAACTGAAATCTTGAGCGAAAGACTGTGCTTTAAAGTATAGAATGTCTTCTAGTAGCCGTGTTCCTAACTGGCAATGCATTCATTGAAGTCTTACTCAACCCCTGTAAATAACTCAGAAGTAAAAGAGGTTTGAAGTACTATTTCGAGGCTCCATCCATTTCAAAACTTAAATGTCCAAGGGGGTGACGGCAGAGGACCCACGAAAAGGAAGCAGGGTAAACAGTATATCATATATAAATGATCCCATGCCATAATTTCAGAAAAAAGATAAAAGCTATTAAGAGTCAAAACTCCTAAAATAAATAAGACATATCAAAGCAAAGCTTGACAAGCATGAAGTACTAAATTGCCACAAGAACCTCTCCGTCCGTGAATTGAAATATGAAGTACACTGTTCAGACAAAAGGACACTATGGGATAGAGGATCCTGAATTAAAATTCAGTAAGAAAGGCATGCAGGAGGACTCCTATCTAAAGAACTAAAGTTCAAAAGGCACAAAAGTGCAGTTGGCACGGGAATGAGGAACAAAAGGATAATACTGTTTACTCTCTGTTACAATCTTGTGGTGTCTGAGCTGTAACTACCAAAGGACAGGAAAAATAAACCTCACTTCTCTGGCCTCAAAAGAGTTATTCAGACTGGCATTATTTCTGATGTTACCATTTCCCAAAGAATAGACTACTTCTCAATGTTTAAATGCTTAAGTTGGCCAGCCCGAGGATAAAGACACCTAGAAGATTTCAACTTTTATTCAGACGGTCTTGCACTGGGAAGGAGTTAATTCAGAAATCTGGGGTTCACCAGGTAGTCGCCAATTGTTGCAGCCACAACAATTTCCCAAAATTCTAAAAATTTTAGGACCCCCCCTTTTTTTTTGCTTGAATCAGTTGTTTTTCTTCTTGAAATGGGTCTAAGAACTTTCATTTTTCTTTTTGAAAGATTTTGCTTCTGCTTGGATTGAGCTACCAACTGTTTGATTCCCCTTTTGATGCCTTAAGTAATCCGCTTTTTGATCAAGTTCTATCGCTGCCCTTAAACTCATTTGAAAACATGCTGGAATCGGAAGATGCTTTGTTTTGATTTGCCACCGTTGCGGGTGGATCTTAGCTTTGGCCTTCCGCAGTTGCGGATGAATTTTTGTTTTGCGGAAAGAAAAACCTTCCGACTTCCGACCCGTTGGGTTTTTCATGTGGGGCACTTTTTTGTTTGGCATCGGAAGCTCTTATGATCATTTCTTCCGCCGTTGCAGATGAGTTTGAGGTTTTGACTTTCGATTTCTTTTTGATAAATGTGTTTTAAGCTTGGCGGAGTATTGGTTTGAATCGGAGGCTTTATTGTTTCTTTCTTCCGCCGTTGCGGAAGGAAAGCTATTTCTTTTCCCCCGGATCCTTTATTGTTTAATTCATTGGGTCCCGCAGTTGCGGATGGTTCCGCGGTTTGAGCTTCCGCCGTTGCGGGTAGAAGTTGGATTTCATCACCCGATCCTAAAAGCCCTCCGACGTCCGATCATTAGTTTTCTAGCCTTGCCTGTTCACCGTGGCGGAGGAGGTTCCGTTTTGTCTTTCGATCAGCTTTGCTGCCGACGTCCGATATGTTATTTCTCGCCATGCATCTCCTCCGTTGCGGATGGTTTCATTGTTGAGACGTCCTCCGTTGCGGAGGGAAATTCACTTTCTCCCTCCGACCCAAGATTTTCGACGTCTGGTGTATTATTGCGCTCACCATGTTAACTTTGTATATATATGAGCGGGTCACGGGGTTTGTTTATCATTTCAATAATGTGGACTAGTGTGCTCTGTCGCTATCTGTCGCCCGTTTCTTCGTGTTCAGTACTTTCGGTCCAGGTGTCTTCACCATGGGGTTCGGCGGTTTTCTCCATGTCGGCTGCGAGTCCGTGCCAGGTAGGTTCTATTCACCTTTTCTCGTTCCATTGTGACATTTGGTAGGGTTTTATGTGGTCAGTTTGGATTGCGGTGGTTTGTTTGCCTCGGTGGTGTTTCGGTTTCGTTGTTTTTCACGCCTATATAGGTGAGGGGAGTTTTTAATATGGACTGTCAGCGGGGCCGTTTTAACCCACGAACTTATTATCTTGGCCCACGACCTCTGTTTGCAAACCCCGCACGTAACCAATGAGGGTTTGGTGCAGACGGCCGTTGTGCCATCTGCACCAAGCTGCCCCCGGAGGTAATGATTGTGCAGGAGGGGGGGGGGGGGGTTATGAGCATTTTTCTTAGGGTACCTGTTAGTTCTCACTGCAGTTATGGCCCTTGTTTCACCCGCATCCTCGAGCAGTGGTTTCGCCGCGCTGTCCCGCGCAGCCCATTTGGGTTCAGGCATCTGAAACCCTAGCTGGTTAGAAGGGATGCGTCGCTGTTTTGGTATGTTAGCTGGGAATCGCATGGGTAGTAGGTTTGATAGGAGTGCCATTTGCAGCAAGATGGAAATCATACCCACCGAGAATGGAATGTGTAAACGGTTTAATGTAATTTTGTCTCCCGCGAACAGCTTGATTTTATTCTTGCTAGGCGGTTTATTGTTGAAATGTTTGGTATTGGGAAACCTAGGCAACTCGCACAATAATACTGCATTCAACTACTCTCAACCATATTTTCGAGTGCTATACACAAACTAAATCACGGAGCACTGCACATTGCATTTTAATGGTTCTGCTGGTTAAGGAATTCTAGACTGTACATGCATGCATTTGCTTCACCACTTGCTATCACATTAAACACTGAACATTGAACACTGCACATTGCATATGGATGTAGATCTTTTGCTGTCTAGAATATGGTTGTGGAATGGTTTAATGTCATACAGCAATGTTGCATCATGCTAGATATAGACGAAGTCATTAAGACATTGTGCATTTGGTTGTAATAGCCCGGTTAGTCAGGCCAGTTCAGGCTATGCAGGCTCATATCTTAGATTCATTGACTCGTTGCTGTCATGGTACACATAGAAAGAATAAAATGCTGCACAGTGTCTTGTAGATGTCTGCAACTTAAATTGCTTAATGTCACGATGTTATACATGGCAGGAAGAACTCACAATGTCCAAGAGACAAAAGAAGAAGGCCCTAGCGGTGGAATAAGGGCCAGAAGTAGAAGTTGTAACAAAGACAGAATATATATATGAGGATACAAAGTGCATTTTAGGCATTGAACCCAAATATCAATGGGGAGATATCTATAGACTAATAACCCAAAGAGAGGTGCCTAATATAGGGCTGGAAGAAGAATCCATCTACGCCAACATCGAAAGATCTGCACTAATGAAGGTCGCCACTAGGCCAGAGCTCTTCCCATGCTCTGAAGTTATAGGATGGATTCCGCCTCGGGCGGATGTCTCAACGATGATCCTTGCAGATGTCAACAAACAGGGCTATGCTGCATATAGCCCTGGATATGTAGCCCTAGCTTACCACCTGCCAGAAGCTGAAGTGTTTGTGTCTGACGACTGGTTAAATAACGTAAGAATGGATCTTATAGAGACCATGAAAAGAATGATGTTGACTGGAAAGAATTTTAGAAATAGAGTAACAGGTGAATATGATACAACTAGTCTACGAGTTCCATACAGATTCATAGCTTTAATGCTCAAGAGAATCTTTGGAAGAGCTCATGGCAGGCTCTTCAAGCTAGAATGGGTCCCAATCATCTTTCAAGTTGCCACCCAAGGGACGATTTTTAATTGGGCTAGCCTGGTCTCAAATAGTCTCTCTGCTTGTTTGGCTGCAGCCCTGGGAGGAGAGGCCCGGAAAAGGTCTGAGTTTTACATGAGCTCAATACTTATAGATTGCATATTCTGCCACCAGCCCTTCCCTGGTCTTAGATGCATCTGGGATAGGGAAAGAACGCCTATCTATGCTGCTTACAGACCATTGTGGGCACATGTATACCACAGCCATTACAGAGAAGTCTGTGAACAGTTCCTGATGCCACTATACACCCTCATCTTCCTGAAGGAATGTGACTGTATGTCGAAGGGGGCCATGCAAGTGATAGAAGAATACGCAGACTATTACTTGACTGAAAATGGCATGTACTTCAGAATGTTTGGTGGCTCAAGATCCCCTTCCCTGCTGCCTAAATACGCAACTGATTATGTTATCCACAAGGAGGCAGTCAAACAGGTGTTCATAGATGGAATAGGCAGTTTTCTATTTGAACATAAGAAGACTGCGTACCCTCCTTTTCCATTCAAGCTGGGAAGCTACAGATTCGCTAAGGTGAAATAGGCTGAGGAATTTGTAGAAGAATTAGAGAAATTCCATTTTGGCAGAATGCCATTTCATACGAGTGACACCCAAGGTAAGGTGGTGGAGCGTTGTAAAGAACACAAGGTTCACTTTGAGTATACTCACCATTTTGATAAGGAAGAATCTGTCTTCCGAAGTGCCCCTAACATGACAGCTCTGATAAGAAGGTTCAACCCAAATATCACCACTAAAGGTGGAAAAGGGGCTTAGTAAGCCAAAGCTCAAGAAGTAGCCAAAGAGGTAGAAGAAGTAGCTAGGAAAGCAGCTGAAGAAGCGAAGAGAAAGCTCGATGAGGAGCTGAAAAAGCAGGAAGCAGAAAGGCCAAAGCTGACAGAGACAGAACAGTCAGCTGCTGAAGGGCAGACCCAGGAGACAGAAAACCCAGAGGTCCAGGACCCACAAGTGCCTGCTACCAGCACACTTGTGGTCCCTACGCTCAAGTTAGTTCCTTTTGTCCAGAAGAAGGGAGAAGAAATCCCTGATTTCAACACTGTATTTTATGATAGAGAAACAAAGAGAATAATGAAGAGGACTGAAAGAAGGGTTGAAACAGGAAGCATGCCTGGGAAGATGATATCAGATACAGCTGTTATGTTAGGAACAAATCAAGATCCTAGGTTCACTCTGAGAGCCAAGGCTGCACTGATCGATGCCTCAGAAGATAATATAAACAGGGTGATGACTGAACTGGAGTCATCTAGGAAATCCTCTGCTTAGCTGAAAGATACCGAGGAAAGAAAGAGAGGAAGGAAACAGGTTGAAGCGAAAATTTGAACACTTACAGAGGGAGATGAAGACTGCTGAAGCTAAATTGCAGACCCTACATGAAGAAAGACAGGCTCAGGAGACTACACAAGAACGCCTGGAGCACGTGCAAGCAGAATATCAAGAACTGAAGAAAGTGAAGGAGCAGTTGCTGCAAAAGGTGGAAGAACTAGAAGAACAACAAAAGATCCTCATGCAGGCCAATGATTTGCACACCCAAGAGCAGAACCAGAAGCATCAAGAACAGATTACCTCTCTGACCATTGCTCTGGAGGAAGCAAGGGAACAGCAAGTAAATCTCCAGCCATTCAAAGAACATATCTTGGACCAGAAAGCTAAAATGCTCCAGCTACAGACTGCTCTAGAGGAGGAAAGGTGTAAATTCCTTCAGACCGATAGCCGGTTACGGGAAATCATGGAAACCTCCTCTTACTTCATCAACATATCCCAGGATGTTCTTGAGGTCTTGAATTCCAGACTGGCAAGGCTGGAAAACAATGCAAAGACTCCAGCAGAGCTACCAGCCAAAGACCATCAAGCCCTCAAAAGAGATCATGACCTAGTAGAGTTCGCTGTCAACACCACTGAAGACTTCAAGAAGGCTGTCAAAAGGACGCAGGGAGCATGCTCAGAGTACTTCAAAAGGCTCCTTAATACATACAACCGGTGTCAAACAGAGGCTGAACATAGGCTTGATGAGTTCCTAGACCATAAAACCTTTATAGAAATATTGCAGAGTAGGTATCAGGATGCAGAGGCCAGAACGCAACAGATTAAAGCCATTGATGACCTAGTGCTGAAGAATGAAGTAGGCCACGCAACCGTTAGTGTGCAGTTCCTGGAAGATCAACTTCAGGTGAGCCCAGCAAGGATAGAGGCCATAATGAACCAAGTTGCAAAAATTGAAATCAACATTCAGTTCTTGTAACCCTGCACCTTTGAAGGCATTGCTGCTGAAGCTTTAGCGTGGAAAAAGTTTTTAGATACCCAGGCGGGACCCTTCTCATGAGGGATTAAGCATCTTTTGTATTTTTGTATAAATTTTATAAAGACACTTGGAAAAGTAAAGCGTTGGGAAAACAAAGGGTTGGGAAGCCCAAAGGTCACTTTGGGCAGCCCAACCATTTCACCTTTTTGTATAAAGATAGAAAGTTTAGAAGGAAAAGGGACTTTTTTCCCCAGTTAGACTGGAAAGGTTATTGTAAGAAGAACTACTCTTTGCAATAAAGTATTTGGTTTGCCTGTTGAAGAAAGATCGGTGGGATTTCAAATGTTGTGCAGTGGACAATTGAAAGATGAACTATTTTGTTTTTCAGTATGGTGTCCATGAATCATGAGATCATTCTAACTCTATGACCTATGTCTTTGTTTGAATGACTTCTGATTTATTTTGATGAAATGACCACCATGAGTAATGTATGTTGTTTATACAACAATTAGCTATCTGGTTGTTGAAATATCTTTAATTGTTCATGCTTGTAAAAGGGAATATCAGCTATCTGTAATTGCTCTTTATTATGCGTGCACATACACATTACTCATAGATAAATCACATTCTTGCTCCCCGGGGATAGGTAGATAAATAGACAAGTAGATAGATAGTTAGTTCAGTTCATTACCGCATGTGTGATTCAGGTGCTAGTGAGCCTAAGACGAGAGGTAAGAACCTGCGCATCACATTGTGAATTCTCCCTGCATCCTTCACCGCCCTGCATATGTAGTTAGATACTTGCATATCATCCTTAAGTCAAAAAATACAAATTGCCGGTGGACCGGGCTGCAACCGGTAAAACCTTTGTTTTGTTGTTTGACCTACGGTAGCCGGACCGTAAAACCGGACGGATTCCCTATACCAAACAATCAATGGGCTAGTTGGGAACATTGACTTGGATGAATCCGTTTCTGTTGTTGCCTGCGAATTTCCAGGCCTCAACAAATCCTTACCCAAATATTTGGGAAACCCAACGATGAAGTCCATTAAGATGTTGTCCTATTTTTGCTCCAGAATTGGAAATGGTTGCAATAAACCAGCTGTTCATGTAAGTTTCTGATTTGTTTTGCTGAAATACCTTACATTCATTCACATATTTCTGAACATCTTCCTTCATCCCCTTTGAAAATAATCTTTGCCTCAATTGCCTATAAGTTTTGAAGATCCCCAGATTTCCAGCTAGTGGAATCATGTGCTTCTTGCAAAATTTTGTACTTGAGATTTGAATCTTGAACCAAATAAATTCTTCCCTTATAATATATCAGCCCATTCACAATCCTATAGTTATCGTCACCCTTTATTCTATCTAACACAGCACAAGCAAATTTATCTTTGGCATATTCAACTAGTAACATATTTTTCCAATCTTTAGCAATGTCCATGAGAGAAAAAGAAATTCTTAGAGATAATGCATCTACTACAATGTTATTCTTACCTTTCACATATTCAATATCAAAATCATAATCTTGAATCTTTCTTACCCACTTTTGTTTCCTTTCATTTAGATCCTTTTGGGTGAGGAAGTGCCTTAGACTATTATGGTCAGTTTTCACCACAAACTTGTTTCCTACCAAGCATTGTCGAAACTTGTCCAATGCATGCATGATGGCCAACATTTATTTGTCATATATGGATTATATGTTTTCATTAGGCAGAAAATTTCTTATCTCAAAGGCTATAGGGTGTTGGCCTTGATTTAGGACAACCCCTATTCCTCCACCTGAAGCATCACATTCAACAACAAAAGGATTAGAAAAAACAGGTAATGCAAGTATGCAACAACTACTCATTGCCTCTTTCATTTTTTGGAAGGCTTTCTCAGACTCTTCATCCCACTTTAAATCATCCTTCTTATTCAAATCAGTGAGTGGAGAAGTCAACTTGGAGAACCCTTTCACAAACTTTCTATAATAGGTGCATATTCCAATGAAACCTCTTAATTCAGTGATGTTTTTTTTTGTGATGGACATTCTAAGATAGCCCTGATTTTTTCCATGTGTAATTTCACTCCTTATTTCCCAATAATGTTACCAAGATACAATAGTTCCTTCTTCCCAAATTCACATTTAGACATCTTAGAAAACAAGGATTGTTCTTGCAAAGTTCTTAACACAATCTCTAGATGATGCAAGTGCTCTTCCCAAGTTTTACTGTAAATGAGAATATCATCAAAGAAGACCAAAAAAAACCTTCTAATCCTCTTGAAAAATATTCTATTCATTCATGCTTGAAATGTGGCTATAGAATTGGTTAATCCAAATGGTAGAACAAGAAACTCAAAGTGACCATAATGACATCGAAAAGCAGTTTTTTGCACATCTTCTTCCTTCATTCTAATTTGGTGATAACCTAATCTAAGGTAAATTTTGGAGAAATATTTGGATCCAAATAGCTCATCCATGAGCTCATAAATCCTAGGAATAGGATACCTATTCTTGATGGCATTCTTCTTCAAATCTCTAAAATATATACACATCCTCAAGGTTCCATCTTTTTTCTTTACCAACACTACTAAAGAAGCATAAGGGCTAGAGCTTGGTCTAATGAGTCCTAACTCTAAGAGTTCGTGGATGGCCTTCTCAATCTCATATATGAATTTCTTGGGATGTCGATAAGGTGGTATCTGAATGGGTGGAGTACCCTCCTCCAAAACAATGTTGTGCTCAACCCTCCTATCAGGTGGTGTACCATGTGGAAGATCTCTAAAAAAAAATTCATACTTTTTCAATAGTTTCTCTATCTCCTTTAGGTGTTAAAAAACCTTTATATTTGTCTTGAGAGATGTGATATGACATTCATAAGCCCATTCTATGTCCTCGTGCCTCAATATAGATCTCATGCTATTGCAATTCACTACTTGATTTGGGTAAGTGTGCTGCCCTCTCACAACCCTTAGTACACCTTTCGAATCTTGAAATTTCATCTCAGGAATTTGATAATTTACTGTATGCTCCCCTATAGAATACAAACATTGCACTCCCAAAACCACATTAGTATCAGCAACATAAACCACATAAAAACTATCAACAAAAGTATAATTACCTACAGTGACTTGTAGCTTTGGAACCCATGTTTTGCACTGCATTGTGTTGTGACCGGGAATGTCAACTATGAAGCCATCGAATGGATCGGTAGGTATATTCCTTTTATCCACCATATCTACATCAATGAATTTATGTGTGGCTCCTCCATCAACAAAAATTGGATTTCTTTGTCCTAATACCACACCCTTGCATCTAATAGTGTGATAGCGAGGCACTGCTGAAAGTACTACCATTCTTGCTTTGTTCGGTAAAGGCTAATTTTCTTCTTTTCTTTCTTCTTCGGTTGCTATCTCAATTGTGTCCTCATTCATCCATACCCCATTCATACTCATCATTATCAAAAAAATACTTCTATGTGTTGAGATTTTCCCTTAGTGCATTTATGCCTCGGTGTCCATGGTTGAAAGCATGTGAAGCACAATTTTTTTTCTTTGAAGTTCATCCCTATTTAGTCCTTTCTTATTATTTTCAATTGAATCTCTTTGCAAAAGCTTCTTATCAGGTGCATCTCTTTGCCAAGCATTATTTTCAAATTTGAAGCTAGTCTTGGGAGGAAATCTTGTTAGTAGGAAGCACATTTTGGAGATCTCTAGTCAAGCTCATTGCATCTTTTAATGTAGTAAGATTGTGGGCTTTGAACATACCTTTGATGGGTTCAGCCAAACCTTCAGTGAAAAACAATACTAACCTTCCCATAGATACATCAGCCACCTTGACTGATAATTTTTCAAATTCCATCATATAATCAGTCGGTGTCCCAACTTGCTTCAATTGTGCTCGTTCTTTGAAAGACAATTCGTGATATTTTTGCTCAAATATCTCTAGTACCCTATCAATAAATTATCCATATGTGTTAACATGATCATGACCCAAATTTTTTAGGCCATGGAACCACGATTCATTGGAATCTCCTTCCAAGTGCAATATGGCCATTTTTAAGGCATCTTCTTCCATCATTGGATTCAGCTGAAAATACACATCTAATTTTTGCACCCAAGTGTTAGCAGAACTTCGAGAGGAACCATCAAAAGTAGGGAGCGACACTTTACTAATGGAACAATCTAAGTCTTTTATTTTGTATAGAGACCTATTATCTTCCTTCTTTATGAGTTTGTTTGCATCAAGAAATTACTTATCAAATAGTACACTTCTTTTACAATCTTCATCCAATTTATCCCATTATTTTTCCATTGTAGCAAGTTCAAGTTGAATGTTAGGCTCTTATTTGGGTACAAGAAATTTAGGTGCAGTAGGCCTTCGTGTGCTCTGAAATTCATGGGGTCTATTATGGGTTCATGTTCTTGAGAAAGTATGCTCACCCATTGTCTTCTTTTCTTCTGATTGTGAACTACTGCTATCTCCTATTACTCCTAATTTTCTTCCAAATTGGCTAACCAACAATTCGAATCCTTTCATAAGCTATCAGTTCATGTTCTTGGTTATGTCATCAAAGAGAGGTTGTATGAGTTTAATATATTCCACCTTATCATGATCAGTGTATCCTTTCCCCTCGTTAGTCATAGTTTCATCAGAATGTACCTCTTCTTCTACTACTTCTTCTTCTTCAACAAAAACACCTTCAACTTCAGGGTCTAAGGGTGGTGACTTATTTCTTTGAATCCTAGTTAAGAAAATAAGGTCCTGTTGAGGCCTAGGAAATAGCAGGTAACAACAGTAGGGATTCTCCCCAATAAGCGTTCCCAATTAGATCGTTATTGTTTGGTATGGGGAATCCGTCCAGTTTACAGTCCGGCTACCGTAGGTTAAGTAACGGTTAAATCTTATTTTACCGGTTGTGGCCTGGCCCACCATTTAAGTGTATTTTTTAGTTTTATGTTTATGTATGAAATGAAAGTGCCTAACTAAATGCAAATGATAGAGATAATGAGGAGTGTCACAATGTGATGCGCAGGTTCTTACCTCTCGTCTTACTTCTCTCGCTTCTAAATCATAAACAAAGAAAACTAACTAAGACTCACTAACCTATCCCTAGGGAGCAATACTATAAATAATGTTGAGTAATGTATTGTATATCATGCATTAAGAACATTTACAAGTAGCTGTTAATATTTCTGAATACATGAATATCAATAGACAAATAAACAAAGAGGTAGCTCAATGTTAATTAAAGCATTCATTACTCAAATATGATTGTGGAAATTTCACAGAAATAAACAAGATCACATTCATAACATGAAAGAGTTCATAAGTTAGAACGATCTCTCAGTTCACTAAAACAAGCTGAAATAGAAATAGTTCACATCCAACAAGTCCATGTCAAACATTTGAAACCCCACATTTCTTTCTCTAGCCGCAAAAATATAACTCTTTATTATAAGATGAAATAGTTCTTCTTAGAATAATCTTCCAGAAAGATAGTCTGAAAAAAGGTCCTTTCATACATCAAGCTTGCCTATATTTATACAAAATGCAAAAAACTCTTGAGTCGTCCTCGTTGTCTTTTGGGCTTCCTCAAATTTCCCATACAAAATTTCATTTTTTAGCTTGTGAACAAAAATATAAATACATTATATTACATTCTTCATTAAAGTGCTAGACATTCCACCTAAGAGGGTGTTGAGGCCTGAAAAATCGCAAGCAACAACAGCAAGGGATTCTCCCCAGTCAACATTCCCAACTAGCCCATGACTGTTTGGTATGGGGAATCCGTCCAGTTTTGTGGTCCGGCTATCGTAGGTCAAGTAACAAAAATAAAGGGTTTTACCGATTGCAGCTTGGTCCACCATGTATATTTTTGTATTTTTTAACTTTAAGTATGATATGCAAGTGCCTATCTAATATGCAGATTGATAAAGAATACGAGGAGCGGTCACAATGTGATGCACAAGTTCTTACCTATTGTCTTAAACTCTCTCGCATCTAAATCACACACAACAGAAAACAAGACTAACTAAGCTATCCCTAGGGAGCAAGATTATCAATTAATGAGTAATGTATTACTGTTCATATGTTAAGATAAAGCACAGATAGTTGTTCTTAGAATCAAAACACATAAACATGAATAGAGATATGCACAACAAGATAGCTCATCGTTTGCTAAAACATTCATTACTCATAGTGGAATTTATCATAAAATAAACTAGAGAACATTCATACAAGAACATAGGTTCAAAAAGTTAGAACGATCTCACAGTTAATGAAACACAGCTGAAAACGAAATAGTTCCCCTTCAACATTGTTCATTTCACCACATTTGAACATTCCACACAGCACTTTCTCCAACAGGAAAAATTGTAATTTTATTATTGCAAAACGAAATAGTTCCTCTTACAACAAGTTTTTCACAAGTCTCACTAGGAAAAATCCCCTTCTCTATCTAACTCTCCTATACTTATACAAAAAGGAAAAACTTTTGGGCTTCCCACAAATGACCCCTGGGCTTCCCCAACGTTTCATTTCCCACAATTGTCTCATATTTAGTGCTTATACAATTTACAATATATTACATTTAAACAAACTAATAAAGCACTTAAGTGGAGGGACCCACTTGATTGTTCAGGAACTTCTTCCATGCTAAGGCTTCTGATGCAATATTCTCAAACTCAGAAGGATCGAGAAAATGAATATTAATTTGAAACTTTGTAGCCTGATTTTTAATTACTTCAATCCTGGCTAAACTTAAGTGTAGTTGATCTTCCAGTAACTGCACACTGACCGCTGAATGAGCTACTTCATCTTTCAAGATCTGCTCGTCCAGGACCTTGACCTATTGAATTCTCTGTTCATCTTCTTGATATCTGTTCTGTAACATCTCTATGAACAAGTCGTGGTCTGGAAATGCATCTATTCTCTGCTCAGCAGCCACCTGACATCGATTGTAAGTGATCAACAGTCTCCTACAAAACTCAGTGCAAGCTCCCTTCGTTTTCTTTACAGCCTTCTTAAATTCTTCAGTTGTGTTTATGGCAAGCTCTAACAAGTCATAATCTTGTTTTAAGCCTTGTCGATCCTTTGCCGGTAATTTTGCAGGGATCTCCTCATTGGCCTCCAATCTCACTATTCTTCCCATCAGGACTTCTAAAATGTCCTGAGATCTGTTTACAAAATATGAAGAAGTCTCCAAAATTTCTTCTAATCTATTATCTACCTACAAAACCTTGCACCTCTCTTCTTCTATGGACACCTGCAACCTATGCATTTTGGTTCTTTGTGTTAAAACATGTTCTTTGAAAGGTTGAATGTTGGTTTGCTGTTCTCTGGCATCTTCCAAAGATGTTGCTAATGAAGCAATTTGTTCTTTAAACTCTGCTGCTTGCACCTGAGATTGTTTTTCTGTCTCCTCCAAAGTAACCTTTTGTAATTCCAGCTCCCCAATCTTACTTTGCAGATAGTCTATTTCTGCATGAAGACTTTCATATTTTGCTTTCATCCCATCCTTTTCTATCATAAGCTCCTGATATTTCTGCTGTAATTTTGCTAAGATTTCCTGGGCAACTTCCAAAGACATCTTGTCTACTTGGAGGAAATGAAGCTCTACCTTTGAAGACTTTACTTCATTTTGCATGTCTTCAAACTTCCTTTTCAATTTGTTGCTTTCCTCTCTCTCCCTTCGCAGTGTATCTTTCAGTTGGGCAACAGTTTTCCTTGATTGCTCAAGGTCTGTCATTATTCAATCCACATTATCTTCAGAGGCATGGATCAATGCTGCTCCAGCTCGGATAGTGAATCTCAAGTCCTTGTCCATTCCATGTACCAAGGTTTTATCATTTATCATCTTCCCTGACTGCCCCCTAGTTTCAACTTTCTTCTCAGTCCTCTTCACAATTCTTTTCTTTTCCTTGTCATAAAAAATGGTATTGAAGTCTGGAACTTCTTCCCCTTTCTTTTGTTCGGAAGGGATCAGTCTTAGGCCAGAAACAACAATCTATCCTAAGGTGCTGCTAGCAAGCATCAGGGTATTGAGAATCAAGATTACCCAGATCTTGAACTTAAGTGTCTATAGGGTCAGAAGTTTGTTTCTCTGTCATGGACCCTGTTAGTTTCAATCTTTCAGCTTCATGTTTCCTAAGTTCCTCATCCTCTTCCTTTTTCCTTTCTTCTTCTTCCCTCCTGGCAGCTTCTTCTACAATTTTTTCCGCTTCTTCTTCAGCTTTCTTCCTTCCTTCTTCCTCACTCTTAAGCCAACTCTCAGCTTCCTGTGCTAGTCTTATAGCATCCTCCTCGACTTTCCTGGCTTCCTCTTCATCGGCTTTCTTCTGTTCAGCTTGGCCTTTACCACCTTTAGTAGTGATCTTCTTTTTGAATCTTCTTTTTAATGTAGTCATGTTTTTTGCATTTCGGAAAATTGATTCATCCTTATCCCAATGGCTTGTATATTCAAAATGTACATTGGCTTCCTTGCAGTGTTCTGCAACTTTATTATGAGAATCATTCCTATGGAAGTTTATTTCTCCAAAATGATATTTCTCCAGTTCCTCTACAAACTCATCAGCCTTTAACTCTTGAAAACTTATAACTTCCCAATATGAACAGTATGGGAGGATAAGTCGCCTTCTTGTGCTCAAACAAAAAACTCCCTATGCCATCCAAGAAAACCTGCCTGACTACCTCCTTGTGTACCACATAATCAGTGGCATATTTGGGAAGCAGTGAAGGTGCTCTGGAGTAGCCATACATTCTAATATACATCCCATCCTCAGTTAAGTAGTAATCAACATACTCCTCAACGACTTTCAACGCCTCTTCAGACATGCAATTGCATTCTTTCAAGAAAATCATTGTATACAACAGCATAATAAAGTGTTCACACACTTCTCTATAATGACTATAGTACTTATGTGCCCATAATGGCTTGTACGTTGTGTATACCGATGTTCTGTCTCTATCCCAAATACACCTTAGGTTTGGGAATGACTAGGTGCACAGTATGCAATCAATCAATATGGAGCTCATGTAGAACTCATATTTTTTTCTGGGACACCCCTCCCATGGCTGAAGCAATGCAAGCTGAGAGACTGTTTGACATAATTTTTTCCCAGTTGAACACAGTCCCTTGGGTGGCTACACAGAAGATGATAGGAACCCATCCCAACTTAAAAATTTTGGTGTGGGATCTCCCAAAGATTATGTTCAGCATTAAAGCAATGAACCTATAATGGGTTCTTAGGGTAGCTGTGTCGTATTCCCCTGATGGTCTGGTTCAGAAATTCTTACCAGGTACCAGCATTCTTTTCAATGTTTCAACCAGGTCAAGATTAATCTCCTTTAGCCAATTCTCAGTTAGGTAAACCTGAGCTTCTGGTAAGTGATAAGCTAATGATACATAACCAGGGTTGTAAGCAGCATAGCCCTGGTTATCAGTATTTTCTAGAATCATTGTAGTTACGTCTGCCCTAGGTAGGATCCATCCAATTACTTTTGAGCATGGGAAAAGCTCAGGCCTGGTAGCAATCTTCATCAAAGCAGATCTTTCAATATTAGCATATATCATTTCTTCTTCAAAACCAGTGTTAGGCACTTCATGGTGTGATATCAGTCTGTTAATTTTGCCCCACTTTTATTCAGGTTCCACACCTATGGTGCATATGGTGTCTTCGTAAATATACTCAGTCTTTGTGATAACTTCTACCTCAGGTTCCTCTTCCACTACAAGGGGCTTTCTTTTTCTGCCTTTTTGACATCTCGTACTCGAAAAAATTGCCCTATCATACAATGAAAGTATTTTAGGCCCCTTTATCTATTCAACCAATATTCAAGAAAAATGAAGAAAACTATATAATATTTTACCTCGGCCATGGTAGCCCTAGCTAAATTTATGTACAATATAGAACCAATGCTAACTATCGACTACTTCTACAAAAGATAAGTCTGCAAAAACCTAAATCTTGCTCATGACCAAAATTTAGCATGATCAACAAAAACACCATCACTTCATTAACGCTGTAAATTTTCTCTCGGCAAAGAAAACAGACTCATCAAAACTACATCCTTGGCACTATCGATTCTAGAACAAAATGTCCTATCGCCAATCCTATCAAAATGAGGCGCATCCTCAAAAAACTGCAACCCTAGTCCCAAACATGCAAGCAACCAAATCATCAGAAAGACCAAAACCTTCAGCATTTCGAACCAAACCAAGGAAAAATGCCTACCTACTGCAAAAGAAAAAGAAACCTCCCCCCCCGGACGGCCATACGCAAACTAGAGAAAACCGGTGCAGATAGTGTAATGCTTGTCTGCACCAGTTTCCCAAACAGTCGGGCAAGGTTTGAAAATTCATAATGGCACCGCAATAATCATCATGAAAACAAAAAAACCCCCTTTGGATGGCCATACTGTCGAAATGAACTACATATATGCTGATAAAACCATAAACCTAGGTGTCCATTAACCACGGAGGGAAAAATTAACCAAGGACAAAAACCCTAGTTCAAAACTCAAATGAAGGGGTAGAATCAAATGATTGGCCTACCTGGAAAGGTGCTGTGCAGTTGACAAGAAGAATCTGAAAGCGTCCATGACGATGCCACCTACGAATGAGCTACTGACAGCAAGTACAATGCCCAGTTTGAAATAACAATGACAGTGCAAGCACAGGTTCGCAGATAAAATAATAGAAAAATGCCCAAAATCCCCCATATATATATATATATATATCTCCCGGTAAAACATTCAGCGAGAAAAACACGACAATCAGGTGGCAGAGTAACTAAGGGATCGGTGATCAAGTCTGCTAATGCGCTGCAACGACCGAAGAAAAAACAACTACGAGTTTCACAATGCAAAGCGAAACATCGTCGAGAAAAATTAACTCCGCATCGAAGCTCAACTAGACTATAACCTTGGACCATAAGCTGGTTGGAACACCGCAACGACGGAAGCTGTAAAGACAAAGAGTTCCATAGACCAATCAAATTCAGAGAGAAAGTAGAATCTAAACTTAAGTGAAACATCGGCAAATAATCAAACATCGGCCAAAGGGAAAACTAAAGCGGAAGATTAGTCCATTCTAGAGCCGCAACGACGGAGCAAAATAGACTAAGGCCTTGTGAAACAAAACTGACGGGAATCGGAAAAAAATCAAAACATCTGTCATGGTGCTGGAAATCGGTCATCTGAAACGGTGGTACTGCAAAGCACTAGAGTTTCGACGGTTTTCTAACAAGGAAACCGATAATAAATAAAAAGAAAGCACATCAGTGGAAAGTAACACTTTGTATTGGGTCTTCATTCAACTGCACCTCCGCAATGACGGATGCGTAGTTAACTGTGGTTCCGATTCATAACTTCAACAAATTTCGACAATGGAGTAAGAAATCACTGTAAGTCATAAAAGGCAGCATCGGCATAAAGATATTCTTTTAACAATCATCCTCAAAAATCCGAAATTGCAGTAAAATCAAGCAATCCCAAACAAGCTAAGCAAGACAAATTTAAAAAGGAGGGTTCCAAATTTTTAGAAATTTGGGAAATCATTGCAGCTGTAATAGAGGGTCCAGCCTGCTCATTGATAAACTTTCTCCACACATTTTCCTCTGCTGCTATATTCTCAAAACCTAAAGGTTCGAGAAATCTAATAGTAATTTCGTGTTGAGCAGCCTGGGCTTTTACACCTGCTATCCTGGTAGAGATCAAGCGCATCTGGTCTTCCAACAAGTGGATGCTCATAGCTGCATGTGATATTTCAGTCTTTAGTATCTTTTCATTAAACTCCTTGACTTGTTGAATGGCCTATTCATCTTCATTGCATCTTTCTTGTAACGGTTTCAAAAACATTTCATGCCGTGGAAGCACTTCTGATCTCTTTGCAGCTGAGGTTTGACATCGATTATAAGTTAGGAGCACTCTCTTAAAGAATTCAGCACAGGCATTTTTTGTTTTCTTCACTGTCTTTTTTAGTTCCTCTGTTGCTTTGCTAGCGAACTCAATCAGCTCGTATTCCAGCTTTAGTGTCTCTAGATCTTTGACATATATATCTATGGGAGATTCCTTGTTCGTTTCTACCCATGTCATCCTTCCTTGCAGAGTTTCTAGGATATCCTGTGTTCTATCCAAAAAATAAGAAATAGTACTTACAATTTCCTCTAATCTGATGTCGATCTGTTGAACTTTAAATCTTTCTTCCACCATCTGCAGCTGCATTTAATGAATCCTCTTTCGAAGCATAAGGGCATGCTTCCTTAAAGGCTCAATATCGACCTTCTGCTCCATAGTTGTCTTTAGTGAAGCTGCTAGTGAACTTTTTTGGTCTTCCAAGGTTACTATCTGAGTTTCGTATAGCTTATCCTTGCCTTCTGCGGTGGTCTTCTGCACTTCCAGCTCTATCACTTGGCCTTCCAATATGCCCTTTTCCTTATTTAATTCTTCAACTGATAACTTAAGCTCATCCCTCTCGGCTTCCAAACTCTGATATTTTTGCTGTAGCTTCACCAACTCTGCCACGGTGGTTTGGGAATTCTTCTCTATATTTCCTGCAGATATTATCAAGGCATCTTTGTCTGCCTGTAAAGTCTGACATTTTTCCTTTGATATCTCGACCTCACTGATCATATCCTCATACTTTCTTTTCAAATTCTGGCTTTCACTCCTTTCTTTCTTCAAAGTCTCTTTCAATTGTGTGACCCTTTTCTAAAACTACTCTAGATCTATCATGATTCTATCTACATTGTCTTCAATGGCTAAGTTTAGAGCTACCCCGACCCTTGCTATTAATCGAGGATATTTTTTAGTACCATGAACCACTGTTTTATTTGTCACCATCATACCGAGTTTACCCCCAGTGTTCACTTCCTTTTCTATTCATTTGGCAATCCTCTTTTTTTCCTTGCCGTAAAAGATAGTGTTGAAATCCGGCACCTATTCCCCTTCAGTGGGCATGAAAGGAATTAACTCACCTCTAGAATTTGACACTAAGCCTTTTCCTACTATACTACTAGAAGGAACAACAGGCTCTAATGGGTCAATATCAGATTGAGCCTGTCCTTGCTCCATAGGGTCTTGTCCTTCTAGTGTCTCTATTCTTGATCCTTCAGCTGTCTTTTCTTTTTGTTGTTTCTCTTTTTGGACACCTTATAATTTGAACCCTTCACTTTCTTCCTGCTTTTTCCGGATTTCATCTTCTTCTTTTCTTTTCTTTTCTTCTTCAATCTTCTTTGTTGCTTCTTCAGTAGCTCGTTTCTTCTCTTCCTCTTCTATTCTCAACCAGTTCTCTACCTCCTGTACTAGTCTATTAGCTTCTTCCTACCTTTTTTGCATCGTCTTCTTCTTGCATTTTCTGATTCTCAACAAGTTTTCCTTTACCACCCATGGTAGCTATCTTATGTTTGAACCTTCTCCTTAAAGTTGTCATGTTCCTAGCATTTCAGAAGGTCTCTTCATCCTTATCCCAGAAATTGGTATATTCGAAATGCAATCCAGCTTCTGTGCAATAATTAATGACTTTTCCCTCAGAGTCATTCCTATGGAAATTCATTTCACTTAAATGAAAGTACTCCAATTCCTTGACAAACTCAGATGCATTCTTCACCCTGGAAAATTTGTAACTTCCAACAAAAAAGGGCACTGCAGGGTAGACTGCCTTCTTCTGCTCAAAAAGGAATCTTCATATTCCATCAATATACAATTGTCTCATAGCCTCCTTGTGAATTACATATTCTGTGGCATATTTTGGGAGAAGAGAAGGGGCTCTCAAACCACCATACATTCTTAAGTATAGGCCTTCTTCTGTTAGATAATAACTTCAGTATTCTTTCACAACTTTGAAAGCATCTTCTTACATACAATTGCTTTTCACCAATAAAATCAAAGTATATAATGGCATAATGAAATGCTCGCGAATCTCCCTATAATGGCTGTGGCTTAGACCTCGAAACGCTTTTGATAAACACATCGGATAGATAGTGCACTATGCCTCCGTTGTATTGGAAGACTAGTCAACTAGACATCCGATATGGACATGCAAAACGACTAAGTTTTTTCAAAAACAGCTAAGCCCTGGGAAAAATTTGGTAGAATTAAAACATTCCTAGGCCATATAGATACTAAAAAAATAAAAGCGGGGGACCCTAAAAATCAAATTTTTGGGGGAAAAAGTTGCAGCTGCAACAATTGGTGACTACCTAGCGGACACAAATCTCTTAACAACTTATTATTTGATATACAGAATGTTTTGGTGATATCATTTTATTAGGTTTCTTCAAGATATTTGGATTCCAAAATGAAATATTTATGCACTTTAGTCATTGATGATAGTCCAAGTTTAGGAAGGGGAACCAGAATTTCAAAGTCTGGATAACTCTTATGAGGATGAAGATATGATTTTTATTTTGCCTCTACCTTCGGGTGGCTTCCAAATTAGACACCATAGGATCGTAACATATGGTAAACAGATATATCCGTTTGTTCCTCATTCCCATGCCAATTTCACTTTTGATGCTTCTAGACTTTAGCCCTTTTGAGTCCTCCTGATTGCTTTCTTTCTGAATTTTAGTTCAAGCTCCTCTATCCATAATGTCCTTTTGTGTGAGAGATATTTTAATTTTAACTCATGGACGGAGAAGAAATTTAGCAATATCATTTACACTGAGGTGGTTCAGTAAGTGTTTTTGATACATATTGCTTTTTAGGATATTTTGACTCTCATTAGCCTTTTGGATTTCAATTTATGGCATGGTATTATTTAAATATAATACACTGTCTACCTTGATTCCTTTCCATGGGTCTTTTGTTGTTACCCCCTAGGACAACTTTTAATGTGAGCTGAATGGAGCCTCAAAATAGTACTCCAGAATTTTATATCCTTAGTTATTTCACAGGGATTAAGCAGGACTTCAAATGTGTTCATGCTCCATTTAGAAAAAACTGTTGGTCTTGAAGAATCTTCAATCATTGTATGCATAAATAATAGAGAGTCTTTGACCA
Organism: Pseudotsuga menziesii; assembly: GCA_001517045.1. Lineage (NCBI taxonomy): Eukaryota > Viridiplantae > Streptophyta > Pinopsida > Pinales > Pinaceae > Pseudotsuga > Pseudotsuga menziesii. Next base: position 127,640 of record LPNX011171509.1, read on the forward strand.
ACGATTTCAGTTTATCCAGAACTCTAATGAACTCCAAAAACCAAAAGTCGTGTTGATTTATTAAAATATAAACAAACCAAACTCTACCAGCAATCAAACTCTAAGCAAGTAAAAGAAAACAAGTAAAACTAATCTAACGTAAGAAAACAAATCAAATCATTTATTTATGTACAAGAAAACAAAATAAAAAACCATTAAGAAAAATAAGGCTTGAGAACTAAACCATTTATGGGTAAGTTCTCTTCCCACCCCTGTAAGTCCTGCAACTTGTAAGTCGAGGGGCCTAACTTTGATGCAATCTGAAAAGGGCCTACCCATAGTTGCCGAAATTTAGTGTGCTTTCCCTTTTCATCATGCGGGTGATCCCACTTAAGAACCATATCACCCACTTCGAATTCTTTGTTTCTAGCTTTGTGTTTGTCAAACCAACGCTTCAACATTTATTGTTGATGCTTAAACCTTTCCCGGGCTTTGGACCTAGACTCTTATGACTTCAACAGATTATAAATTCAGATTTGTTGAATTTCATTATCAGTACCCCTAGATTCTTGGGCTAGTATGGAAGATGGAAACAAAATATTAGGAGGGAGAACGACTTCTTTCCTGTAAACAAGGGTGTAGGGTGACACACCTAAGGAGTTCTTTGGTGTGACTCTATTGGCCCAGAGTGCATTAGGTAAAGCTAGATGCCAGCTCCTTTGATTTTCTATCACATTTTTCTTTAAAATTCTAATCAATTTTTTGTTTGTAGGTTCTTCCAAACCATTTCCTTGTGGGTAGTAATTTGCATAATAGTGCAGGTTAATTCCTCTTTCATTAGCAAACGCAGTCAATCTAATAGATGAAAAATAAGAAGCATTATCAAAAACTAGGGAAATTGGAACCCCAAACCTAGTCATAATATGGTTCTGCAAGAAATCCATAACTACTTCTTCGTTTACTTTCCGTAACAGTATGGCCTCTACCCATCTGGTGAAATAATCAGTTGCCATCAGAATATTCTTATGCTGCAATGGGGAATTTGGATTTATTTCTTCGATAATGTCAATTCCCCATTGTTCAAATGGTTCTGAGATGATCACCGGTTGCAATGGTCTTGCTACTTTAGCTTGTCTCCCACCACTCCTTTGGCAAATATCACACTTTCTAACATGAGCATAAGCATCTCTAAACAATGTTGGCCAATAATATCGCTTTGAGAATCTTATGTGCTATTGTGTCTCCTGAGAAATGACCTCCAACAGGTCCATCATGTAATTCTGCTACAACCTTCTTTGCATATTCTTGTTCCAAGCATCTGAGGAAGACTCCATCATAGTTCTTTCTAAACAACACTCCATTAATAATCTGGTATAAGGCTGATTTCACATGTAATGCTCTTCTTTTCTTGGAACTCCAATGCTCTGGTAAATACCCTTCTTGAAGATAATGGACCAAATCCCGATACCAGGAGTCTGGAGCAATGAATAGGGGACATGCACCCACCATGTGTAGTTCAGCTTCATTATCCCAACTGCTATCTTCATTATTTTGACCCTCAGCCATTAGTTTACAAAGTCCTTTTCCTTTAACTATAGTTTTTGGTTTGAATTCAAGATCATATTCCTGCAAAGCAGTCACCCAGTTACCTCTTCTTTCTCCCTGTTCTTTTTGTACAAATAGGGATCGCACTGCTGGGTGTGGGACTATTACTTTGGTACAATTCTTAAGTATGTATGGCATGAATTGCCTTACCGCCTTAAAAACTGTATAAGCTTGTTTATCAACCGCAATATAATTCAATTTATACCCTTGCAGACCAGTGCTCATATATGATATGGGGTACTCATCTCCCCCATCATCTTTATGTGTAAGCATAACTGCTAATGAATCATTAGAAGTGAAAGTGTACAGAATAAAATCCTTTTTGAAATATGGACTTTTGAGTGATGGTGCATGAGCAACAGATGTTTTGATCTTTTTGAATGCATTCATATCCACATCAGTCCATTTGAACTGCACACTCTATTTGATCAATTGCTACAAAGGTTTGACGATTTGAGCAAATTCTGGTACAAACCTTCGCACAAAATTGATTGTCCCCATAAACGATTGCATACCCTTTTTATTATGGGGTAAAGGGATATGTTCTATGGCTCTAATCCTCTCCGGGTCTATGGACATCCCCTTTTTAGAAATAACATGACCTAGTAGCTTTCCTTCTACGACTGCGAACACACATTTCATAGGATTTAATGAAATGCCATATTTCTTGCAGCGCTCAAAAATTTGTTTCAAATGAAAAGCGTGTTATTCTCTCTTCTTTGAAAATATTGTGACATCTTCTAGATAAACCACAACACTACGACCAATCAGAATGTGAAAAGCTATATCCATAGCCCTCTAGAAAGTTGCTCTAGCATTGATAAGTCCAAAGGGCATCCTCCTATACACAAAAGTTCCCCACTTGGTTCTAAAAGTGATCTTGAGCCTGTCCTCTTCTACTACTAATACTTTATTGTAACCGAAGAATCCATCCAATAGAGAGAGAAGTTCAGAGCCTGAGACCATTTGTAGTATTTGTTCCATGGGTGGGACAGGATAATTATCTTTATCTAATGCACGGTTAAGATTTCTGAAATCTACGCAAAGTCGGATCTCTCCAGACTTCTTCCTCAGTGGTACCAAATTAGAGACCCATTATGAATGTCTGACTTTAAATATTATTTTAACATCTAGCAGCTTTTTCAACTCACCTTGAATTAGGGGTTCTAGCCTTGGATGCATTTTCCTCAAAGGTTGCTAATATGGTTTGACTCCAACCTTAATTGGAATCACATGCTGTATAATTTTACTGGCATATGTATTTAGGTATTCGTAAGTCCAAGCAAATACATCCTTATATTGTCTGAATAAGCTGATGAATTTACTCCTCTCATTGGGTGAACAACATTTCCCCAAATTTACCTATTTGGGTTGAGCTTATGTCCCTATATTTATCAGCTCGAATTGTAAATACGAGCTATGAGTCTTGACGTTCACTGGATTTCTGAATTTGTTGTCTAAATCAAACATCTGTTCCAAAGTCCTCACTACCCCATCTAACTCATGTGATCGTTCATCCTTAGGTTTAGTTAATAATAGGGTATTTTTGTTTCCATAAGTTTTTTCATTTGACTGCATAGGATAGTGTTCTATACTCTCCAATTCTTCCTCCACCTTCTCAACTTCTTCATAAGTATCTACCAAAGTGGGCCTAACTGATATCTTGGAAAACATGGCTAGGTCAGGCCCGAGGGCTGAGGTATAGTACTCAATTATAGCATGCTCAGATGGTTTATCAATTGCACTGAAGTTATTCAGGTAGGTAGTGAACCTCTGAGTAAAATGATGCACCCTCTCTTTCTTTTCATTCTTTAAGGCAATCAATCCTTTCACTAAAGCTGCGTAAGTTTTCTAGATTTCGTATTTGTTTTTGAACAGTCTCTCAAAAATGTTCCAATTTGTGATTGAATTTGCAGGTAGAGCAAACTACCATGAAGTGGATTTTCCTTTCAGGGTATATGGGACTAATACGCACACTATGTCTTCATGTTCTATTACTTGTAGAATAATCTTCTTCTTAGAATAATCTTCTAGAAAAATAGTCTAAAAAAAGGTCCTTTCATACATCAAGCTTGCCTATATTTATATAAAAAGCATAAAGCTCTTGAGCTGCCCTCGTTCTCTTTTGGGCTTCCTCAACCTTTCCCATACAAAATTTTGTCTTTTAGCTCATGAACAAAAAGATAAATACAATATATTACCTTCTTCATTAAAGTGCTAGACATTCCACCTAAGAGGGTCCAACCTGCTCATTCATAAACTTTCCCCACACATATGCCTCTGCTGCTATATTCTCAAAACCTAAAGGTTCAAGAAATCTGATAGTAATTTCGTGCTGAGCAGCCTGGGCTTTTACACCCGCTATCCTGGCAGGGATCAAGTGCATTTGGTCTTCCAGCAAGTGGATGCTCACAGCTGCATGTGTTATTTCAGTCTTTTGTATCTTTTCATTTAACTCCTTGACTTGCTGAATGGCCTATTTCTTGTTGAAGGATTCATAAATTTCGTGTTGACCAGGATATTTCTTGTAATTGTTTCAAAAACATTTCATACTCTGGAAACACTTCTAATCTCTATGCAGCTGAGTTTGACATCAATTATAAGTTAGGAGCACTCTCCAAAAGAATTCAACACAGGCGTTTTTTGTTTTCTTCACTGTCTTTTTTAGTTCCTCTGCTCCTTTGCTAGCGAACTCAATCAGCTCGTATTCCAGCTTTACTGTCTCCAAATATTTGATAGATATATCTGCGTGAGATTCCTTTTTCGTTTCTACCCATGTCTTCCTTCCTTGCAGACTTTCTAGGATATCATGTCTTCTATCCAAAAAGAAGAAGTAGTACTTACAATTTCCTCTAATCTGATGTCGATCTATTGAACTTTAAATATTTCTTCCACCATATGCAGCTGCATTTGATGAATCCTCTTTCGAAGCATAAGGGCATGCTTCCTTAAAGGCTCAATATCGACCTTATGCTCCATAGCTGTCTTTAGTGAAGCTGCTAGTGAACTTTTCTGGTCTTCCAAGGCTGTTATCTGAGTTTCGTATAACTTAGCCTTCCCTTCTGCGGTGGTCTTCTACACTTCCAGCTATGTCACTTAGCTTTCCAATCTTCCCTTTTCCTTATTTAATTCTTCAACTAATGACTTAAGCTCATCCCTTTCATCTTCCAAACTCTGATATTTCTGTTGTAGCTTCACCAACTCTGCCACAGTGGTCTGGGAATTCTTCTCTATATTTCCTGCAGATATTATCAAGCCATCTTTGTCTTCCTGTAAAGTCTGGCATTCTACCTTTGATATCTTGACCTCACTGACCATATCCTCATACTTTCTTTTCAAATTCTGGCTTTCACTCCTTTCTTTCTTCAAAGCCTCTTTCACCTGTGTGACCCTTTTTTGAGACTGCTCTAGATCTGTCATGATTCTGTCTACATTTTCTTCAGTGGCTAAGGTTAGAGCTACCCCAGCCCTTGCTATTAATACAGGATCTTTGTTAGTACCATGAACCATTGTTTTATCTGTCACTACCATACCGGGTTTACCCCCTGTGTTCACTTTCTTTTCTATTCGTTTGACAATCCTCTTTTTTTCCTTGTCATAAAAGATAGTGTTCAAATCTAGCACCTCTTCCCCTTCAGTGGGCTTGAAAGGAATTAACTCAACTCCAGAAGTTGACACTGAACCTTCTCCTACTGTACGACTAGAAGGAACAACAAGCTCTAATGGGTCAATATCAGACTGAGCCTGTCCTTGCTCCATAGGGTCTTGTCCTTCTAGTGTCTCTGTTATTGATCCTTCAACTATCTTTTATGTTTGTTGTTTCTCTTTTTGGACACCTTCTAATCTGAACCATTCACTTTCTGCCTGCTTTTTCCAGATTTCACCTTCTTCTTTTCTTTCCTTTTCTTCTTAAATCTTCTTTGTTGCTTCTTTAGCAGCTCGTTTCTTCTCTTCCTCTTCTATTCTCAACCAGTTCTTTGCCTCCTGTACTAGTCTATTGGCTTCTTCCTGCCTCTTTTTTTCTTCTTCTTCTTCTTTCCTTTTTCGCTTCTCAGCAAGTTTTCCTTTACCACCCACGGTAGCTATCTTATGTTTGAACCTTCTCCTTAAAGTTGTCATGTTCCTAGCATTTCAGAAGGTCTCTTCATCCTTATCCCAGAAATTGGTATATTCGAAATTCACTCCAGCTTCTATGCAATAATCAGCGACTTTTCCCTCGGAGTCATTCCTATGGAAATTAATTTCACCGAAATGAAAGTACTCCAATTCCTTGACAAACTTAGATGCATTCTTCACCCTGGAAAATTTGTAACTTCCAACAAAAAAGGGCACTGCAAGGTAGACTGCCTTCTTCTGCTAAAAAAGGAAGCTTCCTATTCCATCAATATACAACTGCCCCATAGCCTCCTTATGAATTACATAGTCTATGGCATATTTTGGCAGAAGAAAAGGGGCTCTCGAACCACCATACATTCTCAAGTATAAGCCTTCTTCTGTTAGATAATAACTTCCATATTCTTGCACAAATTTGAGAGCCTCTCCTGACATACAATTGCTTTCGACCAAGAAAATCAAAGTATATAATGGCAATATGAAATGCTCGCAAATCTCCCTATAATGGCTATAATATTTGTGGGCCCAGAATAATTTATAGTCTGCATACACTGGAGCTCGGTCCTTATCCAAATAACACTTTAAGGTTGAGAATGGATGACTACACAGAATGCAATCAATCAAAATAGAACTCATGTAAAATTCTGACTTCTTTTGGGACACTCCTCCTAGTGCCGTGCTTATACCAGCTGACAGATTGTTGGATACTATACTTGCCCAGTTAAAAATTATATCCTGTGTAGCAACAAAACAGATAATTGGTATCCAACCCATTTTAAAACTTTTCCCATTAGCTCTTCCAAATATTTTGTTCAACATTAAAGCAATGAACCTATATGGAGTACGAAGAGTCGATGTCTCATACTCTTTAGAAGGCCTTGTACGAAATTTTTTTCCTGGTATTATCATCTTCTTGACTGTATCGACCATGTCTAAATTCAACTCCTTTAACCAACTTTCAGTCAGATAAGTTTGTGTTGTTGGTAAATTATAATCCATAAATACATAAGCTGGGCTATATGCAGCATAACCCTACTTTGTTGTATTTTCCAATATCATCCTTGTAACATCTTCTCTAGGAAGAATCCACCCTATCACCTCTGCGCATGGGAATAGCTCAGGTCTAGTAGCCACTTTCATAAGGGCTGGCCTCTCAATATTTGCATATATGTGCATATTTTCAAAACCAACATCTGCAACAGTTTGGCTTGAAATCATCCTATACACCACTCCCCATTTATATTCTGGCTCAACTCCAATAATAGCTTTAGTATCTTCATAGATGACTTCCACTCTGGTTATCACCTCCACTTCAGGTACCTCCTCGGATGCTTGGGCTTTCTTCTTCTGTTTTCTTAACATATTGCTGTGTTGATGATTTACTTGTATCCATTATACAAAAAGATCTCAGACTATGTATCTCTAGCAATCAATTTTAATGAGAAAACAATAAAGCAACCAAATATTACCATTTCATCGATATGAATATTGAAAATTATTATTATCCCACAGTTCCTCTAAATGAGAGACTTCTTAAACAAAAAGGAGCTGCAAAATATTTCTGCCCCCTAAACCTATTAAAACTATGCTAGCTCAAAAACCTAAGCTCTCCCAACGTCCTAAAAATCTATATGTGTATCTCGCCTGAGGCAAAGGCTCACGCCATTGTTTGTTTCAACACAAAACCCTAAACCCCTATCAAACTCGCAGTCCTCCTACGTCCCATGGAAACTTATCGTCAAAGGGGACATGGCCATGCGGATTAGGCTTTAAAATGAGGTCATAATGGACAGGGAGGTGCAAACAACAAAACGCTTTTCTGCACCATGCCCTAATCTTCCCAACAAACGAAATTGTCACAAACGTATTCATGGCTGCACAATGGCGGATACAGAAAAACCTAACCAGCCGAAAATGAAAATGCTCACAGATGAGCAAGCTACATCCCAAAAAAAGGTAGTTTAGCACAGGAAAACCACAAAGACACAAAAACCTTACTCTACCACGGAAACCTAACCCTATTCACCTCTACAGCTTAAACACCAACAAAACAAAACCAATAAAAACAAATTTGTGAATAGATCCTACCTGGCAACGGAGATGCGGGTGACCTAGGCTGGAGATAACTCCCGCGGGAGTAGAGGAGAACATATCAAAACCTGGAAGTTGCACAATCAAGTCTGATGGCTACACCGTGAAAATGACAAGTCATGGGGTCAAAGTGGTGTTATAAACCTCGATTGGGTGAAACACTAGCGGGAAAAAAAAATCTTAACCACACATCGGACACATAGTCCTGAAGACATCCACAACATCGGACACATAATCTTGAAGATATCTGCAACATCGGATGAGAATGTCTCTACCAACCCGGTAATCGCATGGGAAAAACACATCGAAAACTGGCAGGACTAACCTCTTCAGAATCAGTGGGGAAAACATGAAGTTTTGGATCGACTCAATACTAACCTTCCGCAATGTCGAACGACGGACAAGATAAAATCTCGGCTCATTCTAAAACAGCTAACCAATGGAAAAAATACCTACTTCACTGGACATCGAAAAACAATAGTTGAAGGGACATCCAATCCATCGGATCCACTTCATACTAAGACGTTGGAACCTCAACAGACTATAACTGAGAGCCTAGATAAACTCACTCCCGATACATCGGCTTAAACCTTGGAAGGCTTCCGATAAACACATCGGATAGATAATGGACTATGCCTCCATTGTATCAGAAGACTAGTCAACTAGACATCCGATATGGACATGCAAAAAGACTATTTTTTTTCAAAAACAACTAGGCCCTGGGCAAACTTTGGTAGAATTAAAACATTCCTAGGCCGTTTAGATACTAAAAAAATAAAAGGGGAGGACCCTAAAACTCAAATTTTTCGGGGAAAATTTGCAGCTGTAATAGGTCCAAGACCATGCTCTGATACCACTTGTAATTTCCCTTTTTGAAATTTTATTAAATGACCAATTTTTTCACTTTGTTTCCCTATTTCGACCTTTGACTAGTTTTGATGTCTAGGTCTCCAAATTGGCCCAAATGCTCCACAATATTCTTAGAGTGTGTATGGCTGATATTAAGACTTGAATATTATGTTCAAATATGATTTATAACCCTCTAATCACTTCTGCAAACAAGTTTTATATTCTGATCAAAGTAGGAGTCTTTACTAGCAAATTGGGGTTCCAAATCCCCCTAGGTAAATGCTGGAAATGGCTTCTCAAATGCTTCCAAACCCACTCGAATTTATGAATAGAGGCAGGGGATGTGTAAGGGAAAATTTTAAGGTCTTATATGCATCATGTTTCAGTTTATACAGGTTGTTATGACTCTCTCCAAAATAGCTCCCAAATCACTATTTCGACCCTTGGGGAAAAGGCACCAAATCTTCTCCCAATGCAATTAAAATGAGTAAAATGGATTCCAATGATTAAGTACTAAAAATGAAAATTGTAATACACATTAATGACAGTCCATTAATCATATATTTATCAGTGATACATTCCTCCATTCGAAATAATCAGCATTACCAAGGCATATATCAAAACAGAGTGGAAATGGTCATTGTTTGCTCATTAAAAGTCCTACAACTCTTGGGTATTTCGACTTCAAACTTTTTGAGAATGAATAAAATAGAATATTTAACTTATTTCAATCATAAACATACCCAGATAATCTCTCCCACAAAGTACAATATCTCACCCAAGGCGCAATCCCTCCATGAGCATGAATATGCAATAAAAACTGGAAATGGTTGAGATGAAGTGCTGCAATAGAAGAACCCATGAGCTTCCCTGTAGATTACACCTGAAATTACAACTCCATTAAATTTCCATGAAATACCTGAGTGGCCTCTCCAAACACCAACTTGGATGGGAATCTTTCACCCTCGAAATTGGCTAAGGCAAGAAAACTAGTCATCCACTAGCTCTCACAATTTACAAATGAAAATTTCTCAAATGATAAAAAATACCCTCTCTTGGTTGCTTCCTATATTTTATAAACATAATTAGCCTTCTAAGTTTCCCAATCCATCCAAAAACTCAAGCCAATTCAAATTTTGGTGTGTGCTCATGATTTTCCATGTGTCCTCCATTTCCTAGCCTTCCACCTTCCCCAAATTCGAGTAGGAGCCCATTGAGCTTCCCCAACTCACATGAGAGCTCTCTTGGATGCTCTATTTAGACCTGACATGTCATATATTTCAGATTTCAGCCTTCAGATTGGATTTGTGTCATAGGTGTCATAGCATCTTTATCATTATTGTCGTAGAGCTAGGAAATCTAGTCCAAGTGTCTCACTAGCTCCAAAATGACTCTTCCTCTCCCATGTAAGTTACATTTCTTCCCAAATTCAACCTATGATGCATATGGCTAAGTGTATTAGCCTTCTAACTCATCTAGAAACCTTTAGGATTCCCATGGATTCGAAATTTCAACAAAAGGATGCCATGTGGCACAAAATTTCTAGCTTGTGTGGGCCCCATAGTCTCCATGTGTCTCCATGCTCCATTGCCATTTCAATTTCCTCTTATATTTATTTAATAAGCTACATTATTAAATGTTTATCCCATTATAATTTCTAAACATCGTTTATTAGCTCCATTATTAAAATTCCAAATGTATCCATCCAACCTAGGGAACTAGTAGGATTGATGGAATTGTCCTGCTATGCAATTATTTGAATGGAGGCATTAAAAACCTATTGTCACTGATGGATCTGGTATTGGACAGTCATTAAAAAAAAACCCTTAGTTATACCAAAAAGACTTGTAGTGTGGATCCTTCTACGGATGGTCTGACTAAGGGTTTTCTGCTCCAGGTGGAGTCTGTGAGGAGCCATTTATTGAAGAGAGAAGACAAGGTATCGACGGAGGGTTAAGGATTTTAAAGCGAGATCAGGTTTATCTAGGTTTGAACTTGGAGCGGATGTAAACATGGATCATGTTGAAATGTTATCAAACTAGGCTCTGGTGGGAAGAATTCAATCAGTTAAGCTGAATAAAGGATATTTGCAAGCATGGGTGAGCCAATTTTGGGTCCCTGGAGTAGGGTATGCCCCACACATAAATATTGTAATCAATGGTTGGATCATCTTCATCTTTCAATATTAGGAGAAGCTACCAAAGTTTTGGGTATGGTTTGGATTTTCAATGAAGGAGCCTTGATTTTAAAATAGTGGAAGATTGCATTTAACCCTGCAAAAGAGTGTCAGACCAAACAACATCTCTGGATGCTTTTACAAGGGTTTCCTCTTGAGCTTTGGATGCAAAATGCCTTGGAGGGGTTATCTAACTCAGTGGAAAAGTTTATAAGGGTAGATAAAAACTCACTCCATGGCATGAATATATCAATGGCTAGGGTCAAGATTGAATTAGACATTGTGGAAGGGCTCCTTGCAGAAATCAAAGTGACCTGGGGGGCTAGGGTTTTTTGTCAAAAAATCGATTATTTGCACATTCCTTTCAGATTTTTTAACTGTAGGCACATAGGACATGTTAAAGATTGATGTCCTTTTTTCTTGTATGGTGATCAACTAGAACCCTCAGCTTCTCGTTCAAACTCACCGAATTCATCTTTCTCCAGCAAGGGAAAGGAGAACTACAACTTGGCTCTCAAAAGTGGGCACTTTTTATCGGGTAAGAGTAATTCAGACTCTTCTACTCATTATGAAGATGCCTCTAAGGAAAAAATTAATTTTTATATTTTTGTTAAAAAGGAATCGGATGCTAAGATTTCCAGTGGAAAGAATACTTCTTTTTTAGAACCAGTTTCAACTATTTCAATTTCAAAAAATCCTTTGGGGAAATAATTAGTTTTCGTCCTTCTTGGGTTCTGTGATGAACAAGGGTTAGTTAAGGGTTCTCTAATTTATTCAGCTATTAGAAACTTGGGTCATGATTTTGAAAATTTTTCTTTTGAGGTTTCTTTAGAACAAAGAGCTTGTAAGGATTGTTCCTTACCTTCTTTACCATCTGAACCAAACACCCCCAATTTCCCTCTAGACGCCATTTTGGCAGAAAATGGTTTTAAGCCAAAACTTGGTTTGTCAAACCACCTTGATCCAGATTTAGAAATCTTAAAAGAAAGTGCTTATAACAATTTTGATGTTAAAGATTTCAAAGCACCTCTTGAAATCTTTTCAAAAAACCCATCCTCAAACCCTAAGGTCTAACTCTCTTCATGCCATTCACTTCCAAAATGTCACCATTAGAAAAAAGAAAAAATATAAATCTTCTTCTCTAGATACTAGTCCGCTGACCTATAAACCCTTATATGTTATATTGGAGGAAGCAATTTTAGAAAAAAAAAGTCATTGTACCTACTGTTTCATCTGGGGAACTTAGAGCAATGAATTCCCAAACTTTTGTTTTCGAATGACTTTTCTCTTGCTGAATGTAAGGGGTTTGGGTAAGGTTAGGGCCTTAACCAAACGTTTCTTAGATACTAGCCCTGTTATTACTCATCTATAAGAAACAATGTGTCCTACTTCTATAGCTATTGAAAAAATTGCCAACATTTTGCTTGTTTGGGAGAAGTCAGCTTTTAGTGCTTCGGGTTTTTCGAGAGGTCTCTTATCCTGTTTGAATCCTAGGTTTGCTTAGCCAAGGCATTTCAAAACTAATTGGGGCATCTTACTAGAAGGGAATTTGGGGTTCATTGATCTAGACATAACAATTTTAAATGTTTATACCCCTTATAAAAATAGAGACTGGTTTTGGGCCTCTTTATCAGACTCATGTTTATTAAGCTCCGAGAATCTTATTTTTCTAGGAGATCTTAATCTCACCATGTCTCCTGCTAAGATTTGGGAACAAATGCCAAACTAGACTCAATGGCATTTTATTTTAAGGATTTTTTGGAAAAGTTTGATTTAGTTGATATCATTCCACTAGTGTTGGAACCTACTTGGGCTAATGGTAGATGTGGGAAGAAAGGTATTCAAAAGAGACTGGATAGATTTGTAGTAAAAAATTCTTTGGTTCAGAGTTTTCAAATACATAGAACTTGGGTGGGGATGAACAAATTTTCTGATTATTGACCTATTTTCCTGCAAATTGAGGCAATTACTCCTAACAAAATTTTCCTTTCAAGTTCAATAGTTCTTGGCTTGAGAATGAATATTTCTGCACTTTTGTTCATGATACTTGTTTAGATCTCAAGGATGATGAGGAGATCAATCCTATGGATCTTATGGTTACAAAATTAAAACTTCTTAAAGAAGCTGTCACAAGTTGGATCAAAGCCAAGAAACCAAAAGACTAGGAATATTTTATTCATCTTGATAAATAGATAAAAAATTTACACTTAAAGAATCCAGATTTCTCATTATCAGAAGGATATCTCTTATTAACTAATGAGTTCGAAAAAAAGAAGGATTTGATTTTGAAGTAGGATGAAAAACACTAGAGGCTTAAAAGCATAGCTGTTTGGATAAGCCTGGGAGATAATAATACCAGATTTTTTCACTCTTTTGCCTCAAACAGAAGAAATTTGAACTCTGTCTAGGCTTTAAACAGACGAAAATGGAAATCTTGTGAAAGGTCAAGATCAACTCCATAATTTCAAAAAAAACTATTTCGAAAGGATTTTTAAAAAGGATGGACAAACTTCACTTGAAGCACAACTTAAAACTATCAAGTTTTTTCCTGATTTCTTCGATGAAGAGGACAAAATACTTGTGGAGAATCAGGTGACTCTAAAGGAAGTCTAGGAATCCTTAAAGCAATTTAAAAAATAAAAAAGTCCAGGCCCTGACGGGTGGACTATTGAACTTTTTCTCCATTTCTTTGATTTAATGGGAGAAGAGTCGTTTGCTTTGGTTAAATTTTTCAGAACTGAAGGTTTTGTTTATGGAGCTTTAAACTCCACATTTTATCACTTTGGTTCCCAAGTGTAATAAACCAAACTGTTTTGTTGATTTTTGTCTGATTTCCCTTTGTAATTTTCTCTACAAGCTCGTTTAAAAAATTATTGCTAATAGAATTAAACCAATCTTATCCAAAGATTTATCTTGTGAGCAATCTGGGTTCCTCCATGATAGGCAAATTTTGGATGCCATCGGGATAACACAGGAGGTTGTTCTTTCTACTAAGAAAAAGAAATTGAGGGCTCTTCTTCTAAACATGGATATGGAAAAAGATTTTTACAAAGTGGACTGGGGTTTTTTAAGGTAAGTTCTTATTCAAATTGGCATGCCTCTGTCGGTTGTAAAGTGGATTATGGCTTGTGTTACATCTGCTCAGATTGTTTGCTGCATCGATTTTTTTTTAAAGTGGGAGAGGGATTAGACAAGGTTGTCCACTCTCCCCTGTTTTATTTCTTCTCACCATTGAAGGTTTAAGCAGATTTATTCTTGATGCTAAGAAAAAAGACTTTGTGAAAGGAATTGAAGTATGTAAGGACCTCTCTACTACTCATTTACTTTTTGCAGATGGTGTTATGTTGTTTGGTATGGATTCCTTAGATGTATGGTGGTGTATTAAAGAAATCATCAGTATTTTTTGCAAGGCTTTAGGTATGTCTTTCAGTATAAAAATACTAGTCTTTTCCACAACAATCTAGATAAGGATACTTTAGATGGTATCCCTTCTATTCTCCTGTGCAAAACTTGTGATTTGGAATATAGTTTCCAAAATTTAGGTTATTTTCCGTAACCTAATGGCTACAGAGTTCAAGATTGGCATTGGTTGCTTAAGAAGTTTGAAAGAGGAATAAAAAAATGGAATTTCATGTTTTTGTCCATCGGTGGAAGGCCTACCCTTATCAAGGATGTCCTCCTTAGCATACCAATATATTGGTTTTCACTTTTCGAGGTTCCCTCATTTGTTATCAATCTATTGAGAAGATATATTTTCAACTTTTTTATGGACGGGGGGCACAAAAAGTGGTAATATTATTATCGTTGTATGGGAAAAGATTTCTTTGCCAAAAGAATGGGGAGGATGGGGTATAAAAAACTTAACCTAGTTCAATGCTTCTTTGAGAATGAAAAGTTTATGGAGGGGGTTAACAGGAAATACCCTCTAGTCTTCAATATTAAAAGGGAAGTATATTAAGATGAACCTGTCTGACTGGGTTAGGAAGCCTCTCAAGGTCTCCAGGAATATCTCACCAATCTCGAAAGGATTTTTAAAAATTTATCACAAGATTGGTTTGAACCTCTGTTGGAAAGTTGGGAATGGTGGTAATGGTTGGAATCGACCCTATCATTGGTTTGGGTGAAGGTTATAAACTCTCATCTCATATTTTAAGTTATATGGCAGACATTGGTTATTTCTCTCTGGCCCACATCAGAAAACCTTTATGGAGAAAAATGATTGTTCTTATTGGTTTACAAAAAAGGATTTGGGGCTGGTCCATGATTCAACTTATGAATGGGAGGCATATATTAAAAACCTGAACCTTGCAAGTTGTATACTTTCTGAATAGGATACTCTTACTTGGTAAGCAAATACACAGACTGGAGACATCACTGCGAAAACTTCTTATTAGGCCATAGTTCAGAACTCTTTCAGTTTTGTGCACAAATGGTGGTACAAACTTATCTGGCAATGGATGCTTCCATTAAAAATTAAGTGTTTTATGTGGTTGGATCTTCAAAACAATTTGAAGACATGGGATAATTTGATTAAAAAAGGTTGGCACATGACTAGTCTTTGTAATCGTTGCAAGAAGGATTCTGAATCTACTGATCATTTGTTGACAAGATGTAGGTTTACTCTTGATATCTAGAACAAGTTTTGTCTCCTATTAAATATCTCTCAATTTTGGGAAGGGGAGAACTTTGATCAATGTGTTTTCCATTGGTACAATACCTATAAAAAAATTTATACTATGTCTGCTATTATTTCCTGGAAAATATGGAGGGTTAGGAATGCATGTATTTTTTAAGACCACCTCCTGGGAGTTTGACAGTATCTGTAATCATATATTAAACCTGAATGAAGAGTTCAGTAGCAAATCTGTTGCAATTTCTTGGCCCATAATTTTGAAGAATACTCAATTCAATGGTGCGATTAGCTTTTTCGATGGTGACTTTTGTGTTGTAGGGGTAGCTTTATTGATTAACGATGTTCACACCTTCAAATTTAAATTGCATTGTGGAATTGGTACAAACATGAAAGCCAAGCTGTTAGCCCTCTGGTGCTTGTGTAAAGTGGCTTCAATTTTTGGCATTGTGTCTCTCCAGGTTTTTCGTGACTCAAGGGTCACTATTAAATGAGAATTAGGTGACTATAAACTCAAATTGCTCTCCCTAACCCCTTGGTGCTATAGGATTAAGAAAAAAGATAAAAAACTTCTATAGCATCAATTCCCAACACGTCTATAAAGACATAATCAATTGGCAGATCAACTTTCTAAGGCAACTTTGGATGACAAAGTTGGTGAACTAAATTGTGAAGAAGTCTTGGAAAACCTACGAATTGACTCAGTACCATCAATATCTTTGATATTTAAATATTATGAATCTCTTTTTTGTGGTCCTTGAGTTTATCTTTGAAAATAAAATTTTTGGTTTTTTGTCGTGGGATTTCAGTTCCTGAATGTTTTCCATCTCTGATTGACTTTAGACGCATCTTGATGTATAGTTTTGATCACTATTCTGTGGCTGTCGAAAAGATGTTCATAAGACTGTTTTTAAAAGGATATGTACTTTTTAATTCAATCATGAATGACAGAAGTTTTTTTTTTCTTGCTGATTTTTTTTAGGTTTTATTATAAATTTTTAATAAAAATTAAAATAAAATATCAATAATTACACAGATGGTGTTATTAAGGAGACGACCTCCTCATGCTTTAGTCGAGTGTCGACGGCCTATGAGGAGCCGCCCCGTCCCGTGCCCACCCCTTAAATGGTTTAATGCACTGATCAAATTTAAATGCTTGCCTTCATGGTTGCCACGCTACCAGCTGAACCCTCTGAATCAAAGATTCTTGTATTTGTATTGGAATCGTGTTGTGACGACAATGGCAAATCAACCATTGAAGAAGTACAAGGTTCCATCCACGAACCCAGATTCTGTCCAAATCTTGCATCGATACCGGAGGAAAAAATATTCTCCAATGAACTCCCCTCCGCCACTGAATTACCCCACCCTATACCTGGAACACCTAGCCCTTGCTTATCATCATCACCACCCAGTCTATCCAACTTACAACTCCATAGCTCTGCAAGCTCTTCTGCAGATGGGAAACCCGTGTGATAGTTAATAGACTTCCTCTTATGCTGCGGTGTGTTGGAATGGCTTCGCCTATCACAATTATGACAGAAGGACAATTTGTGGTTATTACAACTGAATGTCGCGGGCTCGACGCTACATCCATCGCAGAGAAGGGTGCGAAGATGCCGTTTCGAGAGGGAATTGGCGCCATGGATGTTCCCGTCGCACGATAAACACAGATAGGCAGCATCTGCTCTACACTATTGACCTAATTTCGCCACAGAAATCACGCATTGCCTTCATTTTTACCACTATTCGTCAAACTCCTCTAACTCTAACCACTAAATACCGTCCATGTGGGTAGTGCCCTTGTTGACATGTATGCAAAATGCGGATGTTTAGAGATTGCACGTCAAGTGTTTGACAAAATTCCTCAGAGAAATGTAGTTTCTTGGACTGCAATGATTGCTGGGTATGCACAGAATGGACATGGGATTGAGGCCATGGATCTATTTCGACAGATGCAGCTGGACAGTGTGGAAACCAATTCTGTTACGATTGCGAGCCTTCTCCCTGCTACTTCCCAATTAGGGATTTTGCATCCAGGCAGGGAGATTCATGCTTTTATAACTAAAATTCAACTAGAAACATATCTTAATGTGGAAAATGCGCTTGTGGATATGTATGACAAGAGGCTGCACGCCTAGTGTTTGATCAAACGTCTCGTAGAGATGTTGTGTCGTTTAATGCAATAATAGAAAGGTATGTCCAGAGTGGGCTTGCTAATGAAGCCTTGAATATCTTATATCGAATGCCATTGGAGGATGTAAAGCACAATTCAGTTATCATCACAAGTGTTTTTCGTGAATGCGCCCATTTGACAGCTTTGTAACAGGGCAAAGGCATCCAAGATTATGCACTGAAAAATGGCTTTGACACGGTGGTTTCTGTAGGGAATTCCCTCATAGACATGTATTCTAAATGTGGTAGTATAGAGCTAGCATGCCATGTATTCGACACAATGTCTGAAACAGATGTCATCTCCTGGACTGCTATGATTACTGGCTATGGCTCTCATGGCCAGGCTGAAGATGCACTGAAACTCTTTGATCAAATACAGCAAATTGGACCGAAGCCAAACCCTATCACCTTTGTTGCTATTTTGTCTGCTTGCAGCCATGCAGGCCTGGTTGATAAGGGCCAGCATTACTTTAGTTGCATGGGCAATGATTATGGCATTGAACCCCAGTTGGAACACTATGCATGCATGGTAGACCTCTTTGGTCGTGCTGGGAATCTGGATGAGGCATATGACTTTATCAGAAAGATGCCTCTACAACCTGATGTTGTTGATGTTGTTGCATGGAGAGCCTCGCTTGGTGCTTGTAGAATTTATCACAATACAGAGATCGGACAGCAAGCAGCAGAACGTGTTCTACAGCTAAATCCAATAAATGTTGGATTTTATGTTCTACTTTCAAACATTTATGCCGAGGCTGGCCGATGGGATGATGTTGTAAAGGTGAGAACAATGATGAAGGGTAGTGGGCTGAAAAAGAACCCTGGATGCAGTTGGATAGAGGTCAACAGCATTGTTTAAAGATTCTATGTAGGAGATCGATCACACCCACAATCTGTAGAAATCTATGCAATGCTGGAGAGCTTGTAGAAGCAGATGAAGGAGGCAGGTTATGTGCCCAACACTCGCTTTGTGTTGCATGATTTGCAAGAGGATGAAAAAGAGAGCGACCTCTACAGTCACAGTGAGAAGCTAGCCATTGCTTTTGGGCTTATCAAAACATACCCCGGGACATCTATTAGGATTGCCAAGAACCTTCGCATCTGCGGCGACTGTCACGCTGCTATAAAGTTCGTCTCAGTAATTGTTGGACAACTAATTATTGTGAGGGATGCAAAACGTTTCCATCATTTCAAGGATGGTCAATGTTCTTGTGGGGATTATTGGTAACATTAGTTAAAAAGAGAAAATACTGCAGGTTCACATAACAAGAAATTAAGCCTAAACAGTTTTGTTTTTCTATATGCAGGTGACCTAATTTTTATTCTTTTATGTGGTCTGGAAAAACCAGTACCTAAGCAAGGCATTTTATTGCCCATCCCCTTGCAGGTAACAATGAAATTTATAACTTTTTAACCTTGTTAATTATTAAATTTTAAGAACTAGCATAGATTCATCTTAATCTTGGGTAAGAAAACTTTAAATGCAAATTTTTTGGTATTTAAAATATCCAGGTTCATCTGCTTGTATGTGTGTGTGTGTCTCTCTCTCTCTATATATATATATCAAAGTTACATATATCGTGTTGGCGAATATCACTGAGGGTCCGGAATGTAACTTAACAGCAACATCGACGAAAATATCGGCAAATGTCATAAAACCTCAAAAAAATACAGAAACAACCATTTTTTCCAATTTTTTTAACATCTAAAGCAACAACAACATCAAACAAACACGTTACTACATAAGTATGTAAATACAACTAATATATAAGATGCATAAGATGTCAAAAGAGGGATCATGATTACATCTCAACAATAAAGTGAAAATATTGAAATATGTTCTTGATAGAATGATACGAAATTATCTCAAATGATCAAAATAAATGTATCTCGTGAGAGGAATCATCATGACTCATCAGGCTTCTAGATACTACATAGTACAATCATAAATAATACAACTTATCGATCCCCTCTACCCCTTTTACGGGAAAGGGGCGCTAATTAAGTCTAAAAGCAGTAGGTGGTCCTATAGGTGCTCTGGATGAGCCTGGGGTGGAAATAGAAGCTCCAATTACTTGGGCTATGGTGGAAGGTAATGGGACTGAGGTGGAAGCAAATGTGATTTGTCCCCTCCCATAACTGCATTCATCAAAATTATTGCCTATATTGGGATCATATTCATCAATAGCACCCTATGCAACCCTCCTCTAGACTCTCATCCTTACGTCTACCTCAAATATCGAAGTTGATCCTCCAAAGACATCGGTCAATAGACTCAACACCCTACAATTTTGATAAAACTTCCTAAACCATTCGTTAAAATAAGGTAGAAAAGGCTTCCCAAGATTAATAAGTAATTTTATTTGAGTGTAGGGTACATTTTTATTAAGGTTGTAATAGAGGAGTTCAACAATCAACACCATCAACATCAATGTACATAGAGGGGTTGATGTGCTTCATTTAATGCCATTCATATACCCACATACATGATAGAATTCAGTAGAAACATTGTAATCCTGAAATCCTGAAAACTATTGATTTGTTGAATTCTGAATGGGATCTAAAATTCTACTTTTTGCATATGAAGTTCGATGAGGTTGGAACCACTCTCAAACATCTTGAAACAATTAATGGTAATGTTACAAATTTAAGTAAAAGGATAGAAAATGAAAGTGAAAGAGAATGCCACGTTTACTTAAGAATTTAATATCTCTGGTTTTAATAACACTACCAAAAAATCAACCCATGGATTTATTTCCCAAATTCCATGAATTTTTTTTAGGAGTGTGATATTTTCCAAAATATCGTGATATATTCTCAATATATCGCAATGTATTCCCAATATACCATGTTATATTCAAAATATCGTAAATGTCACAATTTTTTAGTGGTGATATATTGCCAAGGGGAATGACTCGCGATATGGGTGATATATCACTAATATATGTAACTATGATGTAGTTGGGCATTTCTTTAGCATTACATGCATAGGGAGACATGCATAGGGAGACAAACATGAATATCTTGCCCCTCCCAGGTTGTAGATCACCTATCTTCTCTCGATGCAATAGCTATAAGGTTTAGTTGGTTGTAATGAGTGAGCTAAATCTTATTGAATAATGCAAGCAAATGGGTTCTTGTTTTACTAAAAGTCTATATTTGAATGGAGGAGTTCATTAGAGAAGCAACCACAGTGTTGGCATACTGATACATTATTGGGTTCCCTTGTACATGATTATGATGTTTAAAGCTAAACAAAAAGAGCATTATTTGCAATTAGACTTGGAATATGACAATCCCCAATGCTCGTGAGTTAAAGTTTACCAATAATTTTAGTTTTCACACCACCACTTTTTGAAGTTCTACACGATAGATTTGACCATCGACACCTATTTTGATCAACGTTCAAAACAATAAACTTCGCAATAACTTGAATACTACAAATTCCACTCCAATAATATGAGAAAATTTAAATGAATTTATAATGTGCCAATTTAAGGAGGTAAACTTCCATAACCATACACAATACAAGATAATTATTCATAAATCTCCCTACCCTACATCTATGAGAATAATTAGGGTTAGATATTCACTTGCTACCCCTCTAGATCTAGAAGTAAAGAGACTTACCCCTTGATCCTAAAAAGGGAACCTTGAGTAGAAGATGGAATATTTACTACGAATATAATGACATGAATAAGGGTTAAGTGCATAACATCCACATCCCTACAAAGATAATGACACGAATAAGGGTTAAGTGCATAACATCCACATCCTTATAAACGTGTGTGTTTCTATATAAGGGTGATGACATCCTTATAAACGTGTGTGTTTCTATATAAGGGTGATGAGGTGATTATGAATGAGCAGAGTAGGATGTTAGTTAATAGAATATTATTAGGGTGAGTTGTGTGAAATTATGTTAATAGGATATTATTAGGGTAAGTTGTTGTGTGGAACTATATTTTTGTATGTTGATCATTTACGATTGGGAAGACTATGGAAATATGATAAAAGTGTAATTCATAATGGGAGGAAAAATACTTACACTTTTTTACATAAGGAAATAAATTTTATTTGTTTTTAAAAGAAGAAGAGTAAAAACAAAGTGTTGCGTACTAAATTTTTTATTATGTTGCAAAAGAAAGTACTAAGCCTTGTTGCATAAGAAGGGGGGAAAATGCATATGTGGAGGTTTTATCAAATGTCATAACATTGTTAGAATAATAGAGAGACATAAGAAGATAAATTGTCATAAATGAATAACTACTAGGGAGAATAGTAATGTATTAGATAGACCTCATTCTTAAAGCAAGTTTACCAAACCAAGTTGCTCACATATTAAGTTCATTAGAGAATGTGACAATGAACAAGATGGTTGGTGAGTTGTTGTCCAAACATTTGATCAAAGGAAAATCAGAGTTTGTACATCACAAAAATGTTGATTACACTAAAGAATGGTGGGAATGGCAGATGTGTATGGATTCCAAAGCAATGATAAAAATACAATTAGATTAAATTTACATTGCATAGTATGGACGGTTTAAAGGAACATAACTTAGTTTCTCGCATATTCAGTTCATTAAGTTCATTGGTGAATGTGACAACGAACAAGAAGGTTGGTGAGTTGTCCAAATTCTTGATCAAAATAAAATAGGATTTTGTGCATACCAGTTGTGTTGACTACACTAAAGAATGGTGGGAATGAAACATGTGTATAGATTCCAAAGCAATGATCAAAATTGCAATTAACCTAAACTTCCATTGCATGGTATGGATGGTTTAATGGACCGTATGAATGGAAACAATTATTTTTCCAAAATAGATTTAGAACGGATATCATTAAATTTAGCTTAGAGAAAGGGGTTGAATGGACTCACAATGTTCAAGACCAAGGATAGAAAGTGTGAGTGGTTTGGTATGCCTTTTGAATGGACCAATCTCCTAGAGCTTAGAGCTTTCATGATGTCTATGACAAAAGTTTAAGGTCATATATTGGAAAGTTTGGGGTAATTCACCTTGATGACTATCTAATTTTCAATAAAACTAATGTAGCACACAAAGTTATCTTTTGAGGCACTAATAAGGAAGAGTTGAACATTACTATGAATAAGTGTGTATTTTTACCAGGATAGCCTAATATACTTAGTGTTATTTGTGTCACATAGGTTTTGAGTGTTGAATCTATTTACACATTCAAAAACACAATTTAAACACTTCAAAATTTAAATTTCAACCCAAAAAATATTATTGTATTCCGACAAAATAAAATAAAATAAAAAACTGCTCCTTTTTTTGTAAGTAAGGAGTAGTTCAATATATTATCAGCAAAAGAGATTTACAATCTGAATTATTCATACTCGGTTAAAACCACATCCTTTATGTAGCTCTTCCCACATAAACCTGACAAAAATTCGCCCTAAAATCCCTTTCAATAGCATTCTCCACAGGACTGAGACGCATAAAGTTTGTGAAAAAAACTGACAAGACCACTCATCTTAATGATTACATAGAACCTTCTGATTTTACCACATGGTGGAGCTTACAAGTGACTGAAAACCAAATTACCATCCAAACTGAAAATGTTTATAAGCCAATGCTGCTCCCCAACATACCCCATATTTCTCGTTCTAGCCAGTTCAAAGTAGGACATAAGGGAGGTTTGGAATTCCGCCCTAGCAAGGTCCTTCTCTTGTGGGTTTTGGAGTCGCCACACAAAGCGGAGCTGGTGGAACCAACAACTGCTCCTTTAACTTATACCTATCTCATTAAATATTGTAATGATGAGTTTATATTGCTTAGTGTGTATGATGTGAACACAATATAGTTTCACCGTAATTTAGACAACCAAAACATGTGGGGCAATCACCACAAGAAACGTTAAGCATGTTTATTGGATCATGAATATGGAGCAGCCAAAGGAAGAGGCACTCCTTCATTTTTTGTCCCTTTCACACTTAAAATTGCAACCTTAAATCCCTACATTCCCCCTACCAACTGAAAATAACAATGTTGATTTCCAATATAATTAATGTCAAACTTGATCACTACCTAGCCTTTAATTGTTTTAGTCACATATGTATACTTTCTCGTACGAAAAATTAATGTACATTTCATTTTACTTTCCATTCTTTACATGGGTTTCTATTTATTGCTTATTGGTACTTGCAATAGAGTTTTCCTTTCAATTTCATCAACTGATATGACTACATAAATTAGTTAGACTTGCTTTCAACATATAAAATTATATTATATACATACACACAACTTTCTCTCATTTGGTCGGATGGAGAGGGATAGGGTTTAAAGGACTCACAGCTGGGGGAGGGTTTGCAGGAACACGGCCATGGAGCTGGTGGCTCTCATGAATGTCACAGTCTTCCTACACACTACACACTTTGGTTTCACCACTCACTGTCGGCTTGACATTTTTTTCTGTGAACTCGGTTTTCATGCACATTAGCTGGTGGATTAAGCACTCTCCTTATTTCTCGGTTGCTTTCACGGGATTTTGCCACCCTGTTGACATTGGATGATTGCAGTATGGGCCTTTTGTGGTCTTGCCGGTTGACTTCTCATCCGCCTGATGAATATCCGGCTTAGCGTACTTCGTTGAGAGTCACCACCCTGAGGCCTGCAATCTTCCTTGGAACAACACTTTTGGTGGGTGACGATCTCCTCATTGTTGTTGTCTCCCTCGGGAATGTATTAAAGGTACTCTTCTTTGTTACTAGTCTACCTGATAATGATTTACTACTTTGATGGGTGTAGTGGTTAATTTGACCGATGATTAGGTTTTTGGGTTTTACCTCATGGAGTCTACCCTCTCACGAGGGTTGTACCAACCATGCTAAAAAAGTGGGAAGGGGTTTTTTCTGTTTTTCTTCTTCTAGGTATTTGGGTAGACTGCCAGCCCCTCATTTTTTAGTTTTTTTTACTCTCTAGGGTTTCTCATCTGGTTGGGTTGGTCAGGTATTAGTCTTATCATCTTCTGGGTTCGCTCTATCTCCTTTCTGGCCACTGTTTTTTGCAGCCCATCTTTTGGGTCTTAGGTGTTTTTGGCAATGGAGTCACCTAAACTTTTCCTGCCCATCGATCCTTCTAGGGACTCTACCCATCCCTCCCGGTTTTATTCGTGTAGAAAAGAGAAGCATTACAAATCCCTAGACTCTAAATGTCGGTTTGTCCTGGGCAGAGACATGATGCTAGACAGAGTTTTGGAACTATGACGTCGGGCTCTGATAGGTCGACTTGAGTATGTCAATATGAGCAAGGATTAATGAATATCGTGGGCTACAGTCCATTGGAATCCTATCCTCAACTACGTCCCTACTATTAGTCTTTTGGGTAATAAGTGGTTGGTTTTCATGTTCATTGGAGACAGGGATGCATCACGTATACTTAACTCGCTCTGGACCATTGAAAATGGTTCGCTGGTACTTAGTCGATGGCATTCCAAGTTTGATCCCACAAAGGAAAGGGTCACCAAACGTCACCTTTGGGTATTGTTACCAGCCCTTCCATACCCTTTGTGGCATAAGGACCTCTTGATTGGTTTGGTGAACTTGTTAGGAATATTTGTGGCAATGGAGAAGGACTTTCACCTTCTTTTTTACAAAAGAATGGCGAAAGTATTAGTGGAATCCAGAAATTGGACTATCTGCACATTCCCTTTCAGTGCATTTTTTGCCGAGAAAATGGACACTTAAGGAACAAGTGTAACTCTCTCCGTCATGGTCGGCCCCTTAATCTTGGCTTCTATGATTCTGATCCTCAGTCAGATTATTTACTTGATGACTCCATTCCTATCGTTTCCTCAGCCACTCCTTCTCCCCCTAGTACCTATAATTCCTCCACTATCTTTGGATACCTCTCAAACATGGATCTACAGGTTATTTAGGACCTAGAAAATATGGCTATAGCCTCTCTGCCTCAGCATGTTACTGAACCATTGGCTTCCCGGGATACTGCTCTTGCCCCAACACCGTCTCTCCATCATCCCTTTTCCAAACCCCCTATTAAGGCCCCTGATTGCTCACTTCCTTCACCTCAATCCCCAGTGGTCCATGCACTGGAAGTCAATATAGTGCCCCCACCCCCCCAACGCCCCCCTGCCTTTCACTATGGAGGAGTTTCCCCCCCTTCAGCGTGCCCCTTCTCCTATTACCTCAGCTACTCCTCAAAGTCCTATATCTTCACCATCTTTTTTGGATCCCTCATTCTTGAAATATCCGGAAATATTTTCGGATAAATCTCCTATATCCCCATCCACCTTACCCTTGGACTCTATCAGGTTTAATAACGTTGCTATAAGGAAGTCAAGGAAAAATAAGTCCTTGGTGGACTCTACTCCATCTGGTTCCTACACACCACTCTCAGCAAGAATAAAAGGTGCTGCTAGATCCCATCCTTCTTCTCAGGTTCTTAGAGCATCAACACCTACTTCCCAAGTGGATTAATGTGGATTATATCTATGAACATTCATGGGTTTGGGGGGCAAACCAAACAAAGATCCCTCACTTATCTCTTCTCCTCTTTGAAACCTTATTTGATTCTCCTTCAAGAAACAATGTGTGATCACTTCACTGCTCTTCACAATTTCTCCAAGATGAAGCTCGACTGGGAATTTTGTGCCCTGGACTCCCAGGGTCTATCCGAGGGCCTTCTCACTAGCTGGAACCCTCACTTTACTAGATGCAAAGCTTACCATTCCTATGTTGGTATTCTAATCAAAGCTAGGTTTAAAGGCATGGATTATGTCTTGTCTATTGTGAATTGCTATGGACCCTACACAAATAGGGTTTTCTTTTGGGATAATGTGGTGACTGGTAGCATTCTTGACTGTCCCAATCTCATCCTTGATGGGGACCTAAACTTTACTTTGACAGCGGCTGAGACTTGGGGGAGCAAAGCTCATCTAGACAATTAGGTCCATATTTTACTAATCTCTTGGACTTCTCTAATTTGTTGGATCTTGCTCCACTTCACCCTAGACCTACTTGGAGAAATGGTAAACTAGGGCTAGATGGGATTAGTAAACGTATCGATATATTCTTGGCCTCGGTTCATCTTATTCCTATACTGGCTAACTTTAAATCTTGGATCCAGCCCTCAGAAATTTCAAATCATTATCCTATATGCCTTGATTGGAAACTTTCTCCTCAATGCCATCTTTACCCTTTTAAGTTTAACAGGGATTGGATGATGGAGAAGGATTTCTCCAATATTGTACACTCTTCATGGAATACTCAGCTTCCCTCCCCATTGGAGCTTATTTTGGTCTTGACTTACAAACTTAAAAGGTTAAAGGAGACAGTCAAGGCCTGGGAAAATAAAATGAACCAGATTAGAGCCACATAAGCTAGGGATGTGGATCAAGCCATTCTCTCTCTCCTGTCAATCCACTCTTTGGTTATTTTGTCATTGTATGAGTCAACTCAGCTTTCCATTTTGAATTCTAGGAAGGACTCATTATTGAACCATCAAATCTTAACCTGGAAACTTAAAAATAGATTTGATTCGATAAATGAAGGGGATGCAAACACGAATTTTTTTCACTCCTATGCCTTGGCCAGGATGAACTCAAAATCCATTTGGGGTCTTCAAAACCAGCATGGTGAGATGATTGAGGATATTGACCAACTCAAACACCTTAGTGTTTCACAATTTTCTGATCTGTTCTCTGATGACGGGATGACAAATATAGAACATCAACTAGAGGTTATCAGACTGTTTCCCTCTATGGTTATGGAGGAGGAAAAAAACTCTTTCCTGTCAGAGTTCACATTTACAGAGATTGAGGGTGTTCTCAAGGGCTTCAAAAAGGACAAGAGTCCTAGTCCTGATGGATGGCCCGTTGAATTTTACTTACATTTTTTTGAGCTCATTGGTCTTGATATTTTGAAGGTTGTCACACAGTCTCGCTCTGAAGGTAGGGTCACTGGTGCATTGAATGCTACCTTTATTACACTTATCCCCAAGTGTGACAAGCCTGTATCCTTTGCCAATTTTCAACTGATCTCCCTCTGTAATTTGATGTATAAGGTGATCTCAAAATTTGTTGCAAACATACTGAAACCTATTCTGGACAAAGCTATCTCTTGGAATCAATCTGGTTTCCTCCATAATAGGCATATTGTAGAGCCCATTAGCATAACACGGGAAGTTCTGCATACCATTAAAATTGAAAATAGGCATGTTTTTATTCTCAAGCTTGATCTTTTCAAGGCCTTTAATAGGATTAATTGGACTTTCCTTAGACCGGTTCTTCTACAAATTGGGATTCCTGTCTTGCGTGTCAACTGGATTTTGGGCTGTGTTGAATCCTGCAATTTTGCAGTACTTATTAATGGTACTCCTTCCAATTTATTTTTGGGGTCAAGAGGAATTAGACAGGGATGTCCACTCTCCCCTCTACTATTCATACTGATTATAGAAATCCTTAGTCTATTGATTTCTAATGCTCAATGTAATAGACATATAGTGGGCGTTAAAGTTTCTTCGTCCTTGAATCTGACCCATCTGTTATTCATTGACGATATTATTTTGTTTGGATTAGGGAATACTGAGAAATGGAAACATTATAAAGGTTTATTAGAACTCTTCTGCTCTGCTACAGGAATGAAAATCAGTGAGGAGAAGTCTTATTTTATGTACAATGAGATTGATGAGCTCACCAGAGAAAATGTTGCAGCTTTACTTCCATACAAAATGGAACCTTTATCCTCAGGATTCAAGTATCTGGGCTATTACTTGAAACCACTAGGCTATTATATCAGTGACTGGCGTTGGCTCATTAAGAAATTTGAAAAAAGAATCAACAATTGGACTTATAATCTATTATCCCTTGGAGGCAGACTGATACCGGTAAAAGCACTATTGATGGGGCTAATGGTATACTAGCTCACTCTAGTGAGGATGCCAAAATCCATTATGAATTTCTTGAGACTTCTTACATGTATCTCGGAATTGATATTCATCACAAGCTCAATTGGAACTATAGCATTTAGAAAAGGATTAATGGAGGGTGGAAAGCTTATTTTGGTCTTGAAAATAATTGTCAGTCAGCCAATCTGGTAATGTGCGATAAAAAGAAGTTCATATTTGAAACTCGTGTCATCCATGTTATCTTGTATGGTTGTGAAGTATAGGGGTGCAAAATTTCTAGAGAATCTTGGAGAAAGATTGAGCAAATTCAGAAGTGGTTTATAACTTATAAACTCAAAATTAAAAGCAATTGTTGGGCTCTGATCTATCAGTGTTAATCAGAACTTTGAATTTAAAATCAATCCGGGTTTGTGAAATTTGAGACACATCCAAGTTTAGGACAGAGAAGCTGAACTCAGTTGGAATTTAGCTAACTGAAAATAAATCTACTGACAGAAACTAAGATACTGCAGCTCACAGAGACAAAATCCTCTTAGAAGGGTGCTTTCATTGTTTCCTTTTAAACATACAGTATTTGGTCTTGTGAAAACATAAAAGATTAAGGTAAAAGTTAATTAAACAACAAGTTTTTAAAACCTAGGATCAAACTGCAAAATTCTACCAGCGCTGAAAGACAAATATCAATTAATTTCTTTTACAAGACAACATTCGTAATTTATAAATGTCTTTTACCATTTAATTATCAAATAAACAGCAATAAACAATGCACAGAGGTTGTGGTTTGATCGATTTGATATCCTCAGCGTTTAATCAGTGAAGAACAGCGTTTACCCAATAATGTTGATGACATACAACACAGTGGAATTTGTAATTTGAACCGTAAATAGAAAAACAGAGCATCAAATAAAATCAATGAAGAGATTACTAAACTTGTGCTGCGATTTATAAACTAGAAGCTACCAGGAACACATACCAATGGCTTGATTTAAATGCTTGCACCAAAAGGAAATAGCTGCAATCATCAAATTACTACACCGGCAATGTAAATGTGCGAGAGTTCAACGATGGGGGCCCTCCAAAGCCTTACTCCACGCACAATGAAAGATTTACAGAACTAAGATTTGATATTCATTCACCAGAAAATCGTTTATACAGAGATACCACGCAGATTGGAAGCACAAGTGCGTTCCTCTTCAGAATCGTGATCCAAACTTCATTGTCTTGCAATTGATTTATACAAATTCTAATTCAAACTGAAATTGCTATAAACTTGCATCTAATTTAATGCTAGAGCTAACGAGATCATCTTCAGGATCGTGGAGTTCCACAAAATCAGTACTGTTCCTTGTTTTGTGTTGAATGCAGAACGGGTGGCCACATTTGACTCTGTTTGACTCGACATCTGCACAGGCCACTTCATCTGACTGTTGGATATTCATCCATCTGTGGACATTAAGGATCCATTCTTGATCTTCCGTTTCCCTCCTAGCTGTCCTGTAATTACTCAACCTTGGAGGAAATGCGGGAAGTTAGTACATCCCGTAGTCTAAGTAAAAATCCTAGTTAAAATGCCTAAAAAATCACAAAACTCAATTTATTAATAAGCAAATGACATTATACCTCTTTAACCATGGTTTATAGATGGACTTTAAAGCTTTCTACTCAAAATGGAGGTTTTATGAAGGAAATGAGGGTTATATAAGAGGCAAAAAGGGGTCAAAACAGTGCCCAACATCTCCCCCAAGAAGAAACTACAGCATGTCCTCATGCCAAAAACTTTGACCCTGTTCAAAACCAAAATTTACTGCTGATTATCTTGCCTTTAGTCTTCAGTCTGTGATGAGGCATCTGTTGATGCCCGAGATGCATAGAGAATCCTCAACCTTTCATATTTAGCCTTGTAAACTTTCTTCTGCTTGTACCATCTATAGGCCTGCTTGGTGATACGTGTTCTCTGAACCTTTAGCTTCCAATTAGTTTCCCTTAATTTCTTATTCTTTTGTTCAAGTTCTTTTAGCTCAAGTTTCAGTCTTTTGATCTTCTTACTGTTTTTAGAAGTTCTCTTTTTCTTCATCTTTATTGGGAGCTGCTC
>LPNX011171522.1:924-13788 GCA_001517045.1 Pseudotsuga menziesii
AGTCTCGAATTTGTGCTGCTGTTCCACCCGCAGCTACTACAGGTTTCGCTTCATCTCCATTGGTGATTGACCAGACACCATAGCCTTCCATCAAGGTCTGCATTTTG
Source organism: Pseudotsuga menziesii (assembly GCA_001517045.1). NCBI lineage: Eukaryota > Viridiplantae > Streptophyta > Pinopsida > Pinales > Pinaceae > Pseudotsuga > Pseudotsuga menziesii. The sequence continues at coordinate 1,032 of LPNX011171522.1, forward strand.
AANGCTGTTCCACCCGCAGCTACTACAGGTTTCGCTTCATCTCCATTGGTGATTGACCAGAAACCATAGCCTTCCATCAAGGTCTGCATTTTGAATTTCCAGTTTATGAAATTCGAGCCATCCAATTTGTTGGCCTCATTCAGATAGGTCTCTGCCAATGGATTTGACATCTCAGCAATGAAATCCCAGTGCAGGCTTCTTCTCAGCTTGGACGGGCCTCTTCAGATCTGGGTTTTCTTCAGATCTGTGCCTTGACAGCAAAAATTTACCAAATTAAATTTATCAAATCAGCAGCCAAAAAAAAATTATACCTCCACGCTGGTAGCCGGTTGCCAATGGTGTGCAGGTGCTCAGGTTGCAGACAGCAGACAACACAGTTTTCTATTGAAAATGATACAGCTCTCTGGCGCCCAAAAAAAAAAAAACTTGAGAGAGAGTTTTAACACAGCCGAAGAATTTGTGGGAACGAGTAGCAATACTCTGTTTCTGATACACCTATCAACAGCAAACAGAGAATAGTCGGCCAGCAACAGCTTAAAGAAACTCCTATATTGTTGATCAATCAAATTGACAAATATAGTCTCCACACGGCAGGCGGGATGACAAGCTCCACTTTAGACAAGCCTGTCTATCTTCTCCACGGTTTCTCTTTCACGCGGCAGCAATCTTCAGAATTTTCGCAGCAATCTTCAGATCGCTGATGTCCACGGCTACTACACTCTTCTCCAGATGGTAGCTCCTCTCCACGTTTCTTACAGTAAATCACAGCAGCTCCTTCAACGCTCTAGCAGCAACTCCTTCACGATTCAGCTCCTTCAATGCTTGGGCTTAGCACTCACCTGGTGCTCTAATACCAAGTTAAAGAACAGAGCATGCAAAAAAACAGAGCAGATAAACTGAAGGGAAAACCACTGCATTACGGAGAGAATACTCGATCCGTTTTTATTGACTGGAGAACAGCAAAACGGTTACAATAATCAACGCAGAAGTAGGATCTGCTTTAATTAAACTACGGTTCAACTGGCTGTCTCATTAATTCGCCATTATTTCAATTCTTCCATCTAATTTCATTAGATAAGGTCCTCAAATATAGTACCTTGGAATTACATATGTATTGGTAGTTTGTACAACTCTCCCAGGTATATATGATTCAATATTTATGAGAATACCAATTGTAATAATTGATCTTGTAATTATTGTATATAAATTATTGTAATTAAAACCCTTGTTCTTGTTGTAGTTTGGGGAAGGATATCGACTCCTCGGAGAGGGATAAATCCCTTCCATTCATTTTCAACAACACTTGATTATTGAGGGTTCGGGTCACTTAGTTTTGGAATACTCACTTATTCATTTAGATGCAAGGAGTTGGAATATGGAATAGAACCCGATGTTGCCAATCTGAAAATTAAAAACATTCAAAAATGAAATGTATGAAGGAAATGTTACCTCTTCAGATAACCAAGGTAATTATTTTGCGGCAGAGTTATTTCACTTTGAATCTTTAATAGAATGTAAATTTTATTTATTAAAGATTTCTTACTTGAATTATTTTTGGAGGGTGGAGCTCGTTGAATCCTTAAATGTACCCGTATCTACGTTTATTGATTTTTTTGTTCTCCAATGGTACTTGACACTATAGAATTAACACACTAATTTAATTGTTCAACAGAGGGTTTAAAATCTGTAGAATTATCTTTTTTGGAATCCTTAAACTCGGCCATGAACTTGTAACTTTCTTTTTCATTCGAGGTTACCCCATCATGGCTATAATATTAGGTTGAACACATTTATCTGTAAGAAATATTTTGTAACTACAGGAAAATGAATTTAGACATAAGCGAAGTTTTTTTTAGTCCTATGTCTGGTTATTTTGAAACTTTAATAATAGTTTTTTTTATTTAGACTGAAGACGCCCAACTCTGTAACTGGTTATCCTTTTTCCAAAATTGTGGCTTTGTTAACTCCTTCCTCAAGGATGTTTTAGGTAAATTATTTCAATCGAAAGAAAATATTTTGAGACTCACAGTCTCTACTTTAACCTCTATGATAGTCACAAGAATATTGCCCTGAGTTACTTATGTTTGTACTAATCGATCTGGGTAATTTCTGTGTTTGTTCTTTTTTTTTTAAATTTAAAACATCTCACTTCATAGAAATACATAATTTGCTTCCTTTAAAATTCATATCTATTTTAGAAAATTTGCTTCAGAATCCTGTGCATGGATGTAATATTATAAGCATTTAAATACAACAATTACCAAAGAAAATAATTTAGTACATATAGGGAATAATATACTCATACAGAAATTCAAGCACCACATAATAATAAATTTTCGAGTAAACCTCCATAGCTGCATACATGCTATTTATTGAAGTTGTAACCATCTCTATCCAGTTACTATGCTTTATCAAAATAACTGTCCTAAAATTTCAATTAAGATTTCATGATAAGTCGACATGAATTCATAAAAATATACAGAGAAAACAAGTTTATCAGTCACTTATCAGAATATTTATTGAGCATGTGTCAATATTTAATCAAATAAACTCAGGAATGGACCTCCCAACTAAGGAATGCAAGAAGTAATTCTTTGATTGCTAACTCACCGTTGAGCCAAAGTAGGATTTCACTAGGAGAGAGAAGTTATCTTTATGATAAAATTTATTAAAATCCTTTTTCAATTTATTCCTTGATCATTTTTGTCAGCCTTTAGTTCGGGTTTGGGAAGACAACCTAGTTGTACAACAACTACAGCTAGTTGATACCAATGGGTACCTTTTAGTGTTCAAAACACTAGATATTTTCCTGGTATTTTGGATTACCTCTCAGTAAAAGTACTGGAGTGTATAATGTCTCTACTGCAAAGCAACATACCTATGTTGCACATTCACTCTGTTGTGAATTACTAATGGCTATTATTCAAATTCATTTTCATATTCTTCCCCTCCCGAACTAGACTAGATGTTTTTCCTAATTTTCCCTTTTGTTGTTCTTACCTCCTTTTTAGTTACATTCAGCTAGGGATTAATCAATTTCTTGTTTCTCAATTTTTTTATTTCTTGACCATAATCCCTTTTTAATAATTTAATTTCACTTTTAATTCCTTTCTTCCTCCCATAGTGGAATCCCACTTGTAACTGTCTCTATTGCTGAATTAATAAGTATAAATAACACAATTTACTCAAATATAACTTTCCAAAATTTGTATTTCTAGTTTTTCTACTTGATTAGATAATTTTTATCCTTATTAAATATTTATATAGAAAGGAAGAAGGATGAACATGGGGTATCACATTGGTTGTCCCTCGAGGTACAATATACAAACCACTATGCGTGTGGGAAGGGTCGAGACACCTGCTGGCTCTCGTTCCAAGAACTAGGCATGGAAACTCAAATGGTTTTCTACTGCATGTGAAGGAGGGATTCATACTAACATAATTGAATTATTTCTAAAGCCTGTAGGTATTGGTCTCTTCACCATTCACTCTAGGAAGGTTCACACAAGTGACATAATTCTTCAGGATGTAAGCCACCATCAGATGGACTCTTCTCTTAGCTTAATCATTTTTTGGGGAGGGATCTCTTTAGACGCTCCTATTTGTGTGCAAGAATTTTAGGGACCTTTTAGATGCAATCCTACTTTTTGGTGTTGATGTAATTGTAACTTCAGAATGTATTCACTTGTATTTCCTATCTATTGTAACCCAATGTTTATTCTGGGATGTACTTGAGTCATGTCATGCTCCGATGTTCCGATCGGGAAGTTTCTACAATGTGGAAGTCATGTCAAGTCATTGTTGGTAACCCTCCTATTGGTCAAGGGTTAAAGTCCCCACAATTGCCCTAGGGTTATTAGAATATCCTAGTGAATTCGACCCTAGGTGAGTCATTGCAAGTCGGGGCAATAGTCCCCACCGCTGTGTTACCCTCTTATTGGTCGGAGGAGGCAAAGTCCCCACAAGTTGTGGGGCACTAGGGTTATTAGACACTCCTATGGATATCGTCTCTAGTAAGTAATTGTTAAGTGAGGCCGACATGTTGGAGTGGGTTTTAAGTGAACAAAAGAATATAAATAGAGAGTGAGCCTGTCTATTTATCACACACACACTCACTTATTGGGGCACATGAGTGAGAGAGGAGAAGCTCTCTCAGTGAGAGAGAGAGAGACTGCTGCTGTCAGGAGATCATCTTTATGTTTTCAGGTTTTACCTTTGGTGTTGATTCTATCTCTGAGGAAGTTGCGGGGTTTTCTCCTTTATGGTTTCCCCGAAGAAAATTATTTGTGTCTCTTGTCTCCTGTGTTGTGCCTGTGTTTTATTGGTGTGCATGTTATTCTCTCAGTTAAAGATCCTAAGATCATAGTGGTAGCTTGAATGATAAAAATCTAACATGGAATCAGAGCTAACCCGAGAAGAAGACATTGTGTAGCTGTAGAAGCTAGGGATTCTTACTTTTTGGGTCTCTCTCTACAATCCATCGGTAAAATTATGCTAGGATGAATCTCTATTAAAGGGCGCATCTTTCTGTCGAAGCAGAATTCGATTTCAAGCATTTTTAGTTTTCAATGCGAAAATTAGGGCTTTCTACAGAAGAGGATTTTTTGAGTGAGCCTAGCATAGGATTGATCTCCTCATCAAAACCAAAGTTTAGAGACCTAGATCAATTTTTTCGGTTGGGTGAAAATTTAGGAAAGTCAAACCCTAGTTTGACCCCAAGCTAGAAAAACCCTAAATACCAAAAACTGCTCCGTTTTGGTACATTCACTATATATTGATATTGGTGAAGGTTCAGGAGCTGAAAATTATAGAGGCTGAAGATAAAATCCTGATTTACATTGTTTCCAAAATTCAGCCTCTGATTTTCTATATTATGAGAGATATGATCCCTCCACGTTAGGGTTCCAGCCTCTTCCAGAATTCATCCCTAAACAGGACACCTAGGGATAATTTCTATATCTTGGGCTACATAGGTCCAAATGATATTTCTAAATCTGTTCCAGAAATTTCACGGTATTTACATTTTGTGGTCCGAGATTAAAACTTAGAATATGAACCAGTGACACATGGAAGTCCATACAACTTCGTTGTTCTGAACAGTCCTGTAACAGGTCACCTTGGGAAAATGACCATAAGTCCCAATTGGTGAAACCAATTCTGATGAAACCTATGGTGTTGGAACAGGGACATGTGAGGATACTTCAATGCGAAATTTTAGATATAGAGGAATATTAATTTCGGAGATACCGCATAAATAGTAACAGGAATTTCTGCAGAAGAAAGTGGAAAAGTAGGGCTTCCTGTTCCGGGAGCTTCCCTCCACTATTTTCAGAAAAGGAGTAGATTGGAAAGCTCCATTTGAAGAGATATATCTTTCTATCCAATCAGATCTGGAAGATTCCAAGTTTTTAAAATTAGGGTTTCTGTGAAAAACCCTAGATTAGCCAGCTCTAGAACCAAGACAGACACCTCAAAACAGTAAGATCTAATCTTTCGCTATTTTCATTTGAGGATCTCATTTCAAAGTGATCTATCACATCAGCTTGATGACAAGCTTGGGGAAGTTGACAAATTCCAAGCCTGGAAGTATATGATCTCTCTGAAGAAAATGGACTGGACACCTACATGAGTATAGAGGTTCCAGTTCCAAAGGGAGATGAGGCTAGAAGCCTTACACAAGAAGAAATTGGTCAAGGCCAAGATTATCATTGCTGATTCAGTCATGAATAAACTTGTACTACAAGTGTATTCCTTAAATACACCGACGATGTTTGATTCCTTGACCAATCTATTTGAAGGGAGAACATAAATCGGAATATGACCTTAAGAAACCAGTTGAAGAATGTGAAGATCCAGAATGCAAAGACCATCCAGTCATACTTTACAAGGGTCTCTCAAATCAAAGAACAACTTGTAGCGGTAAAAGAAGAATGAAGAATGTAGTAGTGGTGATGTCCACCTTGAATGGCCTCCCAAGATCATGGGATTCATTCATTCGAGGAATGTGTGCCAGAAGGAAGTGATTACTTTCAGTAGACTCTAGGAAGAAGAAGAAGCTCAACTCATAAGAAGAGAAGAGAAGATGGGAGAAATTGAAGAACAAGCTCTCACCATTGAAACAGGATCCCTCAAGCGATGAAGAATATGAAGGACTCGATTCTTGAAGAACCTCTTATCCATCTTGAGAGCTTGGATAAGAAATGATGAAGTCATGAATGAAGAATATGATGAAGCGGAAGGATCAAGAAGGATTCTACCCACGAAACAAATAAAGATAAGTATTCAATTGTCATTTCATGATATTGTTTTTGTTATGCATTTGTTTATGATCAGTTGATGTATTATGCATGATAGAATGTTTGCATTAACGAGAGTATACTACTAATATGCATGTGATGGGTAAGTAGCTCATGGTGCTATACAACTCTCCATTGCTACTTATCTAGAATGAAACCTCTTTGCTGACATATTGGATTAGTGCACAATCTCAATGTTTTCTTGGTAGAGATGGAAGGCATCTAGAAAAGTTTTCGTGAGATATGGATGAATGTTGTATTGGCTAAAATAGTTGCATGATCATATATTTATGCATAAGAATTTGCCAGTATGAATATTCCTTATGAAATGTTTCTAACCATACAAATGCATTTGACTTGTAGGAAAGATCGCATACATAATCACCTACAAGCAAAGAAGGATGAAACTTGTTCCGAAGAACAAGAGAAGACAAGTTCAAGAAGGATGATGTCTAGAATGCAGTATCAAGACCTGAACAGAAGTTCGTAGTTCCATCATGCAGTAGATGGAAACATCGTGGGATACAAAGCAATATTCATAGCACGAGGCTTCTCACGAAAACAAGGCATAGACTACGAAGAGACATTTGCAACCAGTAAGAATTGAAACACATACATGATAAGATTGATGAATATCTTAACCTTTGTTACAAGGTTGAAGATGAAATTCTATACACTATATGGATACATAGAATACTAGTAGCATAGGAAGCTACTTGTCACTCCGGTACAGAATGTTTCAGTAAATAGAGTACAAAATACAAAGGGAGTATGATGCTTCGCTTTAGAGGGAGTGACTACAAAAAATCTAAGGCTCAACATGGTATGACAAGATGGATAGATTACTGATGACTCTAGGCATTATTGAGAGTAAAGCAGATTCCAACCTTTGCTTCAAGGTTGAAGGCGGAAGACTAATGATGCTCCTGTTATGTGTTGATGTACTATATTTCTAGGCATGGAGGTGTGGCAGAATACAAATGGAATATTCCTTAGACAAGGGAAGTATGTAGTAGAGATCCTGAAAATATTTGGGATGATGGATTGCAAGGCTATGGCCAAACCTATGGCATCAAACCTGAAGCTATTGAGCGATGCTTCATCAGAGTTGGTTGATGCTACGATGTATCATCATATTATTGGGTCCTTGATGTGCCTAACGAACACGGGACCAAAAATTTGCTTTGCTGTGACCACCTAGAGCTAGTTTTTGACAGATCCGAGAAATGTTCACTTAATTACTGCAAAGCATGTTCTGAGGTACCTAAGGGGTATAGTTGATTATGGGCTCAAGTACAATGCGAATTTGAAGATTATCCTGGAGGGTTATGTTGATTCAGATTGGGAAGGCAGTGCCATAGATAGGAAGAGCACTTCATGGTGTTGCATCATTATGGGATCAGGTGTGATCTCTTGGTTTAGCAGGAAGCAATCCTGTGTGGCACTGAGTACAGCTGAAGCAGAGGATGCCGCAGCTTGTTCATCTAGTTGTGAGGCAGTATGGCTAAGGAAGCTACTGTCTGATTTATTTGATCTCTAGTCGATGCTGCTTGTATACATTGCGATAACCAGAGTCGTGTGAAGTTGTCGGAGAACTTGGTGTTCCATGACAGGTCGAAGCATATCGAGATCAAGTATCACTATATCAAGGATATGGTGCAGAGGGGAGCAGTAAAGCTCCAGTATGTTACGACAGAGGAACAGATAGTTGATGTATTGACAAATCCATTGGCCAGGGTGAAGTTTGAGTACTTCAGGGAGAAGCTTGGTGTTCTCCAGATAGAGGTTTCCTCCAAGGGAAAGTGATGAGTCCCATAGCCATTCTGACATGGTGAGAGGATTGGTTCCTTCCATGTCAGATATGAGTATTGAGATCCATAGTTATTCTGACAAGTAGGTCAGTTATAAGGACTGAGTGATTCTATCATGGTGAGAGGATTGGTTCCTTCCATGTCATATATGAGTGTTGAGATCCATAGCCATTCTGACAAGTAGGTCAGATATAAGGGCTGAGCCATTCTATCATGGTGAGAGGATTGGTTCCTTCCATGTCAGATATGAGTGCTAAGCCATTCTGGTATGACTATAGGATTGGTTCCTACATGATCAAATATAAGGGCTATTGCCATTCTTGGAATGGAGGTGCTTGGTCAGTTACTAGGAAAACTCAGTCTAAGACTGAGAAGCCATTATCATGTGATAGAGGGATGTGTTCCCACATGATCAGATGTAAGGGATGAGCCATTATATAATGGCTAAAGGATTAAGTTCCTTCCATGTTAGATGTGGGTGCTGGCCATTCCGACGAGCAGGTCGGATGTAAGGGAAACTACCATTCTCTAGGAGAATGGAGGCACCTCGTCAGTTACCAAGTAGCTTAGTCTAGGACTGGGGGGCATTCTTATATGATTGTAGGATTGGTTCCTATAGGATCAGATATGAGTGCAGAGCCCTTCCATCATTGTTATAGGATGTGTTCCCGCATGGATGGATGTAAGTGTAGAGCCTTTCTAGAGATGATAGTAGGTGTGTCCTGTCATGCTGATGGATGTGAGTGCTGAGCCTTTCCACAAATTATAGTAGGTGTGTCCTATCATGCTGATGGATGTGAGTGTTGAGCCTTTACATAGATAATAGCAGGTGTGTCCTATCATACTGGTGGATGTGAGTGCTGCACCTTTTCATAGATGGTAGTAGTTGTGTCCTACCATGCTAGTGATTGTAATTGTTGTGCCTTTCCATAGATGGTAGTAGGTGTGTCCTACCATATTGGTGGATGTGAGTGATGTGCCTTTCCATAGATGGTAGTAGGTGTGTCCTACCATACTGGTGGATGTGATTACCATGCCTTTCCACAGATGATAGTAGGTGTGTCCTACCATGCTGGTGGATGTGAGTGATGTTCCCTTCCACTAATGATAGTAGCTGTGTCCTATCATGCTGGTGGTTGTAAGTGCTGAGCCTTTTCACAAATGATAGTAGTTGTGTCCTATCATGCTGGTGAATGTGAGTGCTGGGCCTTTCTGATGTGATTGTAGGATTGGTTCCTACATAATCAGATGTGAGTGCTGGGTGTGCCTTTCTAATGAGTAGGTCAGATGTAATTGTTGGGTGGGCCATTTTGACTTGGTGTAAAATATAAGTGTTGAAGAATACCTACATGGATTCTATGCCTACAACCAACATGAAAAAGGGCTGGTTCTGTAGAACTTCCTATGACGAGAAGAATCATGAGATAGCACCTGTAATGATCCAGCAGTGATGATCCAGATCGAGTGATGATCCAGATCCAGTGATGATGTCCAATGATGGTGATCCATATCGAGTGATGATCCAAATCCAGAGATGATTCTCCAGAGATGATCCAGATCGAGTGATGACCCAGATCTAGTGATGGTGATCTAGATCGAGTGATGATCCAGATCCAGTGATGATGATCCAGATCGAGTGATGATCTAGATCCAGTGATGATGATCTAGATCCAGTGATGATCCAAGTCCAGATAAATATGACTTGAAGATGAAAATGACGAGAACTCAATGATGATCTAGATGATATAGAGAAGAAGACTTGTGCTGATAAATTGTGTCGAGAGAATACCTTCCTAGTTAAGAGGGAGTGTTGATGTAATTGTAACTTCAGAATGTATTCACTTGTATTTCCTATCTATTGTAACCCAATGTTTATTCCAGGATGTCCTTGAGTCATGTCATACTTGATGTTCCCATCGGGAAGTTTCTATAATGTGAAAGTCATGTCAAGTCATTGTGGGTAACCCTCCTATTGGTCAAGGGTTAAAGTCCCCACAATTGTGGGGCCCTAGGGTTATTAGACTATCCTAGTGAAGTCGACCCTAGGTGAGTCATTGTAAGTCGAAGCAATAGTCCCCACTGCTGTGTTACCCTCCTATTGGTCGGAGGAGGCAAAGTCCCCACAAGTTGTGCGGCACTAGGGTTATTAGACACTCCTAGAGACGTTGGCTCTAGTAAGTAATTTTTAAGTGAGGCCGACATGTTGGAGTGGGTTTTAAGTGAACGAAAGAATATAAATAGAGAGTGAGCCTCTCTATTTATCACACACACACTCACTTATTGGGGCGCATGAGTGAGAGAGAGAGAGACTGCTACTGTCGGGAGAACATCTTTATGTTTTCGGGTTTTACCTTTGGTGCTGATTCTATCTTTGAGGAAGTTGCGGGGTTTTCTCCTTTATGGTTTCCACAAAGAAAATTCTTTGTGTCTCTTGTATCTTGTGTTGTGCTTGTGTTTTATTGATGTGCATGTTATTCTCTTAGTTAAAGATCCTAAGATCATAGTGGTAGCTTGAATGATAAAAATATAACATTTGGAAACACGCTCATGATACATGAAAACGCAACTTTCTCACGTTATGTAATTCTTGGTTTGGTTAATCTCGAGCCTCATATGTCATATGACACATAGGTTAGGATAGAAAAAATGTGCACGTGATTTATAGTTACAAAATGTGCACATGTTTTACAGTTACAAAATGCGCACACGTTATGAAGAAGCAAGAGGCGCACACATTTTGGAGAAGAAAAACACTCACACGTTTTAGAGAAGCAAAACATGCACACATTATGTAGAAATACAAAAAATGGTTTTAGTGCATGGCTAGGGAAATGAATAAAAAAAATAGTTTGCACCATCAATACTTAGGGCCTATAGTAATATTTTAGCATCATTAAGAACAACATCTCAAACAACCATGCCTAACCTCCCAAGAGTGTAATTTTTCTTTCTGTTGTAATATGGACACCACTAGGAGGTTTTAAGAACTAAGTATGGGTTATAGTCCCTTGAGCATGCTTGAGAGAGGAAAATTAGTAATTATGTCCTAAAGGTATCTTTTAAGGCTTGAGGTCCATGAACAAGGCATCGAACCTACACATAGGACCTCCGAATGTGATATTCTGCATTTAAGAGAGAATATGCAGTGCATTAGAATTCTCTTAGCACTAGAAACATATCCATAGATATGGTTGAGGGAGGAAACCTAGTCCTTACGCTCTAAAGGAATCCTATAGACATATAGGGCCAAGAAAAATACCTCAAACAAACACACATGATCTCTTAAGGGTATCCTCAACCTTTAAGTTGGGATATGGCCATGATTAGGATTTTTTCAGAATTCAATGTGGAGGATAAGGTGTTAATCATGGTTGGTACATAAAGCTTTAATTTTAGGTTGTAAACTAGATTTTAGGGATCAAGGTCCATGAACAACACCTTGAATCACCATAGACGACCTCTCATGTTGATAGTTTTGTTTTGAATGGGAATATGGGAACCGTTAGGGGTTTCTAAATACTATGTATGTGTCTTGGGACCTTAGACATAATAAGGGAGGAAACCTAGGCCTTATCCCCTATAATATGCTTCTATCCATCTAGAGCAAGGAATGATGTGTTGAACAATCTCAATAGATCCTTCCATGGTTTCATTTACCTTACTATGGGGATACTAGTTCCATTAGAACATTTTTAGCACTAAGTACATATATTAGGCTCCTTTACATGGGTAGGGGGAAACACTTGGTCCTTAGGCCTTAAAGGAAGGTGTTAACCATTTAGGGCCAAAATTGATGCTTCCAACCACCACACATGACATTGAAAGTGAATCATTTGAATCTTAATCAGGATATGCGTGCCATCATCATTTTTTGAGCACTAGGTATGCATCTCAAGGCCATGTACATGGTAAAGGGAGGAAACTATGGCCTTAGGACCTAACTAAAGCTTCTAGGCATCTAGGGATAGGAAATATGCCTTAAAAAATCACACATGGCATCTCATAGATATATTTGGACTATGAATATGGATGTTAGTAGAATTAGGTGGTTTTGAGCAGTAGGTATGGGACCTCTGAGACATGACTGGGGAAATATGCTTGTTCTTTAGGCCATAATGGAATATTTGAGGCACCCATGTTAATGAAAAATTCCTTGAAGCACCACAAATGACCCACTTAAGGTATGCTTGGTCTCCAAGAAAATATGTACATGCCTTTAAGAGGTTTTGAGCATTAGATATGGGTATTAAGGCCTCAACATGGTCAAGGGAGGAAATCCAACACTCGATCCCTAAATAATATTTTTTGCATATATGGATACACATCTTGCTTACTCACTATCCCTCTATGCCTTACTCACTGGAACTCCCTGCCTTTGTATGTCCATATCTCACTATCTCTATGTGTATGTGTGTGTGTGTCTTTCCCCCTTTTCTCTCTTACAACCTCCCTCTCTCTCTATCTATATAGGTGTGTGTGTGTCACTCCCTCGTTCCCCATATCTTAAAACCTCTCTCCACCTTATTTATAGCTCCCTCACTATCCCTCCCTACATCACTCTCTCTCTATTTCTCCCCCCTCCCCCCTCTCTCATTGTTTATCACACCTGCCCCCTCTCTCTCCCACAAAATCTATCTCTCTCTCTCTCTC
>LPNX011171542.1:0-27099 GCA_001517045.1 Pseudotsuga menziesii
TAAAATCCTAACACACCCCTTTCTCTCTCTCTCTCTCTCTCTCTCTCTCTCTCTCATACACACACATCCACAGGTCACCCCATACGACTAAGGACCCCCCCTCGACTCTATCTTTTTATCACACGCATCCCTATGTATCCCCTTACCACTAACACCCCTTACCTATAACCTACAACACCTAGACACCCCACACACATCCATAGGTCACATGCACACGTCTCCCATTACTACTAACACCCCCTCCCTTATATCACTCCCCAACCAATCCAACTACCTCTAACCCCCACCCCCCTACTCATCCCCTCTACAACACCTAGACATCCCCACATCAATCTAACCCCCCAGTTTTAAACTCCTAACACACCCCTTCCTCTCTCTCTCTCTCTCACACACCCACATACACACACATCCACGGGTCACCCCATCCCACTAAGGACCCTGCCCCCCCCCCTCCACTCTATATTTATCTCTCTATCTCTCTCTCTCACATACACAAATCTCTATGTCTCCCCTTACCACTAACACCCCCTAACCTATAACCTACAACACCTAGACACCCCCACACACATCCACAAGTCACATCCATGAGTCTCCCCTTACCACTAACACCCCCTAACCCATAACCTACAACACCTAGACACCCCCACACACATCCACAGGTCTCCCCTTTCTACTAAAACCCCTCCTCTCTTATATCACTCCCCAACCAATCCAACTACCTCCAACTGCCACCCCCCTACTACATCCCCTCTACAACACTTGGACACCCCCAAATTAATCTACACCCCCCACACTGCAAAAATACTAACACACCTTTTACTCTCTCTCTTTGTCACACACATCCACAGGTCACCCCATCCCACTAAGGACCCCCCCTCCACTCTATCTTTTTCTCTCTCTCTCTTTCACTCACACACACACACACACACATCCCTATGTCTCCCCTTACAACTAAGGACTTCCCCTCCCCTGTTTTATGAGTTTTATTGAAGAAAAATGGGAGTGTGTTTTATTGAAGCAAAATAAGAGTACTTTTTTGCAAGGTAAAACAAGAGCGCATTTTCACAAGGTAAAATAGGAGCACATTTTTGTGTACTATCCTAGTTGGCATGCACGTTGGCAGCCTTGGGACTAGGCTTGGTAGGGTTGGTATTGCTTGGGATGATTTCTATTTTATGGATCAAGAGTGATTGACTTCACTCTACCATTGCATATAAAAGGTCCCTCAACTTTGTGGACTCACTCTTATAACTTTCATGATATAAAAAATATTTCATATTAGCTCTTGATATATTCATAGTTCAGCCTTATGTGTGATCAAACATGTCTGACCAAGAATGTTTCTATGTGTAGTGTTCCCAATTTTTTATATTTTCCAATTGCATGGAGATATCAATTATATATTTGAGAACAATGCACATTTACAAAATTGCTCAATGACAACAATGTAATTTAAATTGTTTTTTACCACGATCCAATTGCATATACAACATTAAATTGTATTGACACAACATACATAACACACATAAGAACCTAACATACCTAAGAAATTGACCCAACTAAGTGGAATACAAAAGCACCTTACCCACATAACAACCTAACAAACATTTAAAGGATGTACGAAGTTGACATGCCTAAGTGATGCATGTGTGTGGCTCACATAAATTAAACTGGTGTTTGGCATGATGACTTTCATCAAACGAATATATGAGATACACATATATCATCTACAAAAAAAAAGACACAAAGGTCATGCACGAAATACAAAACATAATTCTTTACTGATATTAATATAATGTGGCAAGTCAGTGCCACATTATATTAATGATATTACATTAATAATGTTTTTATTAATTTCATATATTTGATAGTAATAATATATTATGTTTAGCATCTATTATATTTTTATTAAACTTCTAACAAATACAAATACAAATGTTAACAATTAATAATCCTAACTCTAAAATAAAAATTGTATTTTATATATAACTCACTTAATATATTAAATTAATATTAAACATATTAATATTAGAAAAAAAACATATAGAATAACATATATGACATGTTAATTAACATTTTTAATCATATGAACAAAAACACATGAAATGACATATATCGCATGTTAATCATATTCAATTTAAAGAAATTAACATCTTTATTCACATATTTTGGTAAAGAGATATTTTTGAACTCGATTTTTTCAGCTTGACTATGGTTTTGGTCGGTAATCTTTTTTTTGGTAAAATCTAAATTTAAAAGTGTTCAAAATTGTGTTTTTGAATCTACAAATAGATTCAACGCCCTTGAATGTCTCCATGTTATCCAAATTATGGAATTTCCATTGCTAATATATGTGATTCTAAGATTTTTTAAACATTTTCAACCTTAAACCTTAAGTGAAACAAATTAAGACCAATGCTTATTAATTATCTTCTCATTTAAAACCAATACTATGTTCATAATTCAATTGTCCCTATACAAAGGGGCAAATTAAGACCAATGCTTATTAATTATCTTCTCATTTAAAACCAATACTATGTTCATAATTCAACTATCACTATATAAAGCGGCAGGGCCCTTGTTGTACATGGAATTTGATGAATCATCTAGAGGACCAACTTTAATGCAGTGACCAATGGAGTGTTAAAGTTGAAAGAGATGGAAATTTTGTATGGTTTTATTATAGTTTAAGTTGATTGAAGATCTGCTATTCTAAATCTTGTTTTATATTTATGTTTATGTTTTGAAGTACATTTATTTACCTATGTCAAATCTAAACTAACCCTAAACTTTAACAGTATACACCAAAAACAATTACAAATAACTTGAATACTTTAAAGGACCATCTTTGAGTTGTTAATTAATTGTAGTATTACTTATTGTTCTACCTATTTCTAAAATGAAAATGATGAACTTGAGTTCACAAGTTTATATTTGATTGACTTGAAAATGAAAGTGATGAACTTGAGTCCATAAGTTTATATTTGATCTACTTGGAATTGGACACAAAGTTCTTATATTCATGTATTGTATGGAAAAATAGTATGAGCAACACCCTACCCTGGTGCTCCAGCTCGACCCTTTGCCTGGCTAATATTTTTTTGTGATGAATGTGACTAATAATGAATGTGAAACTCTGGTGTACTTTATTGGCCCTTCTATTTCCATAGCGTTATTTTATAAATTTCTATATTACATTTATGAATGTGAAACTCTGTTGTACTTTATTGGCCCTTTTATTTCTATAGCGTTATTTTATAAATTTCTATGCGTAAAAATTTGAAGGGTGCGAGCGGTGGAATTAGGTGGATCTATTTGGGGCGGCCGCGGTGATATTGATATTAAGGAAGCCAGCGACATGAGAGATACGGGACAGTGAAAAAAGTGTTGGGGAAGAGGAAGTAATTGTTGCCGATTTTCATTTGGTCATTTGGAGAAAGAGTGGACGTCTTCTGGCCGGTGTAGAATAAATCGGAGTGACAGACTAAATGTTCAGGGAATTCATTCATTATCTGCGCGGCGAGGAGGGGTTTATGAAAGATTTGAAGGGTGCCATCTGAGCGAACCAGTTGGATGGTTTCATTCTGATCCTTTCCCACCGTGAGAGAGCAGATATGGTTGCCCAAATTTTATTTATTTGGTTTGTAATTATGATCAGCAAGCTAAACACGAAGATGCTACTGTGTTATAGAACTTGTAAAAGCGGTAGTTATAAAATAGAATAGAATAGAGAAGAGAGGCGTGAAGGAGTAGAGAAGATCGAGTCGGCCAACCGACCTTTCTTGGCAATCTCGTAATCGGATCCTTGTGCTTTTTTGACCTTTGCTGAGCTCATTTTAATAAAAGCGGTTTTCGTTTTTAGAAGTGCGACACTGTTGGCTCAACCAGAATAACGTATGGGACTTCTCTATGTTGAATTTTCACTAGACGCGTCGAACAGTTTTTTAATACAGACATCCCGGTTTGTTTTACCATGACAAATAAAGCAAGCAGGAAAGGCGTTGTATGTAAAGCCTGTGGGGTATCTATTAGGCTGGATGGTTGGGGAGTGTGGTGGTTGGTTAATCTAGGTTCAAAACTTATGATACTTTTAGAATTTTCAATTTTAATGAAAACAAAAACCAATAGGACTTTAGAACTTTAGGCCCACCACATATAATATTGTTAATTTGATCGTCAAGATTATGTCACTGTAATAGTGTTAAATTGATCGTCAAGATTATGTCACTTTAATATTGTTAATTTGATAGTCAACATTATGTAACAGTGTAAATGGAAGATGAGGATGTGCAATAGGTACGCGCTTCACATATGTTTAGTGGGCGTACCGTTGGAGTGTATGGGAACTGATTAAGTAAGTTCTGAAAAGGTTTTGGTATTTCTTTGAAACTGTTCGACTACGACAATTCGAAAGAGAAATTCCAAGAAACACTACCGCTGACAGCCAAGCCTACTAGGTTCTTATTAAATTGATTAAACTTTGGATTTCATATTCCTAGAAATCCGAAAATCCAGGAAGATTTACCTGTATTGTATAGTTATTGGTTAAACAAAGACGTATTTAAATAGTTCTGGTAATTAATTTAATAATTTTTTCATTCTCAATTTACAACAACATCAACATTCATTATGATAATGCCTATTTTTCATAAACATAGCAAACTTTTCTCCTTCCAAACAATTCTAAATCTCATGGTCAATCTTTTCTTACGTCCCTTGCAGATGAAAGATGAGATAATTGAGCTAGAGAGACACGGTACGCGGTTGAGCATATCATACCAAGTTCTTCCAGTTCTCTGAAACTTCCCTTTGAAAGATTTGAAACTTGTTAACGACGACAACCTGCTCACTTGGGAATTCCAAGAGGCTTCCACGAATTAGACAAGAAACACTGTCCACTCACGAATTATATTGAATTAGCTAAAATTTCCTTACAGAAGAAGAAGTCCATCCAAACATCACTAAAGTCCATCCAAGCATTGCCACGTAATTACTTGAAGTTCAATGAAGAAGAGGTCTAACCAAGCATTGACAACTGTGGGGGAACACAAAGACTCTCCCACAAGTACAAGTCTTTCACCAATCTCGACAGTCATATAAGATGCGGATGTGTGACAAATATACAGAACAATGAAAGATCAAGTAAAGGAATACAGACTCCAAAAAAGTGAACCCCAAAAGATTTTTTTGAAGAACCTATCACGAGGATAGATTCATGTGGGGATCTACAAAGCATCGAGGATCAAATATTTCAACATGTAAGTTTTTTTTAGAGTGAAAACGTTGAGAAAATGTGTAATCCAATGTTTATGGTTTTACTTTATCTAATTTATAATCTATACATGCCCCAAATTACATATAAACAAAGATGTTAAATAGCCTATGGAGTCCAAAAAATTTACGCTACAACAATTAATTATATATCTATCAAAATCATTGCCTATATTCGGATTTTATTCATAAATAACACCTTCTTCCTTCTCTTCTAGGCTCTAGCCCTTGCCTGTACGCGTAATCTAGGAGTTGGTCCTCCAAGGGAATTAGTCAACACCTCAAAGTTTCATTGAAACTTTATAATCCAAGACGTAAAATAAGGTAGAGGAGCTTCCCAATCAACATATGCCCCAAATTACATATATAAACAAAGATGTTAAATGACCTATGGAGTCCAAAAAAATTCACTCTACAACAAATAATTACATATCTATCAAAATCCTTGCCTATATTGGGATTTTATTCATCAATAGCACCTTTTGCCACATTTTCTAGGCTCTAGTCCTTGTATCTACCCGCAATCTAGGAGACGGTACTCCGAGGGCATTAGTGAACACCTAACAGTTTCGATGAAACTTCATAATCCAAGCCTTAAAATAAGCTAGAGGAGATTCCCAATCAACATATGCACATAGGACATTTAATGTATGCATCTAGAAATTGGAATTAATACAAATTTATGACATAATTTTAAGATGAAAAAATGTTAAATGTTTATTCTTTAGTGTAAAATTCAAGATTAATTATAAATTTAAATTATAAATAGTTTATGTTGTTATTTGTGATACATTAGTTTCACACATTTCATTGCTTAGATATGTCATTATACCATGTGTTTATTTTTCTAATGATATTTTATTTGTATTTATGATTGCAGTGGCTACTATGGATCACAATGTAGATATTTTGAGAATTAAATGGTTGTTTAAGAGATATTAGTTCAGCTTGGAGGGGTGGAGATGAACTCCACTGCTCCTTATAAGCATAATTATTGACGATAGTGGATACCATCAGCAGATCTAATGATGCATTGTATAGCATAACATCATACAGAAAGACAAAACGATAAGAATATGCTGATGTATTGAGCTACAATGATATTAAGAATCTCAAAATAACCAAAGAGCATATATGTTCACAATTTAGAATTCCTAGGAGAGATGGCATTTCACAGAGTAGCAGACCACATATTTATATTGAGTGGTGCATCTGTCAACCAATTAGAGACCATTGAATGGAAATATGGTACATTGTTTTTGATATTCCCCCGCACAACAACATGGAATTATCGTTGTACTTCCTTCGAAAACTTTATGCAGAGTTTATGATGGGAAAACATGTCAATTATTTTGACATGTTGGGGTTTGAGGGAGTTGGTAGGGGGGTTCCCAAAAATTGTCCCAATGCTAGGCATAGAAATGTCAATCGATAGATACCTCCACCCCGTGTCCAGATACCAAGGCTAGAAATACCTCCTACACATGATATGATTACCCAGACATAAGAGGCATTCTTACGCAAGCTGAGATGATTTCCCACCACACCATAAATATTGACCAAGCAAGGCCCTCTTCCTCTGGTGGGGTACAACCATCAACTTCTAGTGGTAGAGGACCATCTAATGGTGGGGATAGACCGACATCCCATCAGCCCCATCTCGATCCACACATGTACATGATGTGTGGTCAAGCATGTTATGGTATTAGACCAACACATGGTGCCTCTACGATGACTAGTGGTCATGCAAGGACATTATAAAAACTATATTGTTGTTCAATTCATTTTTTCCATATTGTACACATATTAAGAGATTCTTAATATATGAAAATTTTAATCTTGCAGGATCTTGATGCCTCTAAAGGGGGTGGTAGTGTATTGGGTGTTATCATATCCGAGGCTCAAACAACCAACAATGAGGTAATATTTCAACATGTGTCATTTTGTCAATACACGTTTGTTAATTAATTTGTTAAACGGTCTAATATTTACAATTTTTGAAGTTGCAGGAATCGCATTTTGGTGGATTCTATGATTACTCAAAAATTTAAGTACATGGTTAATCACTGAATCTTGTTCAAATTAATTATTTATTACTGTACACTCCTTTATAGATTGCTAATATTTATAATTTTTAAACTTGCAGGTGTTATCTGGCTATGTAGAGGGGAAAGAAATTACTAGCAGTGATCCCTCCCATGGGGGATATATGTCCTAGGAAGTCGTAAGTATATTACAACATATTTTTATTTTCAGTACATATTATTCCATCCATTCATGTCCATGCCTAACTATGGGAACACTTATGACTGCAGACATCAATGCAAATCCCTGCACCACCTCTTTGGTTTGGATCTTCTTGTACTCCAAACATAGATAAGCATGTTGTCTACGCTAGAAGATCCTCTTTCGTAAAAAGAGTGGGTGTCCATGACGATGAACCTATTGATTCCACAGTAATGTACACATATCCTCCAATGTAAGTTTTTGGTTAGCTTTCAATTCACTTCACAACTAGTTTTTATTAATATTATTTCCACATGTTTATAGCATTAGGATGTAGATTCCTTCGTGCCATACCTTAGAGGGGTTGTTGATGTTGTAGTGAATATTGCATCTACAATGGGGATACATCACACATAGGTATCTACTTGAATATTTGTACTTGTACAGTTCATTTGTATTGTGTATGGACATGCACGATGTCTAACTATTTTAGCATTTGGTGAAATGTAGCCACATCTTGGTCCATTACTACACGCGAATGAGGTTGATGTTCAACCTATGGCTCCTCTTGCTACTGAAGAAACCTACTATCATTCCCTACAACATAATTTTTTCGGTGATATGTTCATTATTTATATAATTGGTTAGTACTTTCTCATGCATGTACATGTTGATAATTGTTGAGATAATTCACATAGTTTTTTTATTTGGAGAGAAGTACTGTTGAGAGACTCTCTGTAAGGAGGAGGACACCAGAGGAATATATAACCCAGATGGATTCAATGAGTGTTTGTTTTATGAACAATTGAGTTGTATTTTAAAATTTCAAACTTTGTTAGTGCTGGACGATATTAATTCAATTACTTGATCACGAAATACTATCCTTGATGTGTAGTCTCTCGAGATGAACAATGGTCGTTGACAGAGGCAACGAGCATCAAAGTCAGGAAAAAATAAGAGGAACTTATATTTTTTATTTGTTAGTCCAGGAAAAATATGTACTTTTATTACAAGAGGAAGTTAGAGTTTAGGGGTGCGGTCTATGATAGATGTACTTTTGGTTGCATGTACATCAATGACATTTTTGATACATGTACATTAACAGGTCATCTAAGGGCCTTCTATTTTTGTATGATAACTTTCGTGATATAAAAAATATTTCATATTGGCTCTTGATATCTTCATAGTTCAGTATTATGTGTGATCAGACATGTCTAACCAATAATGTTTCTATGTGTAGTGTTCCCAATTTTTGATAGATTTTACGATTTCATGGAGATATCGGTTATAAATTTGAGAACAATGCACAATTACAAAATTGTGGAATGACAACAATGTACATTTAAATTGTTTTTTTCCACGATCCAATTGCATATACAACGTTAAATTGTATTCACAACAATGCAACATACATAACACATATAAGCACCCAACATACCTAAGAAAGTGACCCAACTAAGTGGAATACAAAACCACCTTACCCACATAACAACCTAACAAGCATTTAAATGATGCATGAAGTTGACATGCCTAAGTGATGCACCTGTGTGGCCCACATAAATGAAATTGGTGTTTAGCATGAGGAATTTCATATAACAAATATATGAGATACACATATATCATCTACAAAAAATTACACAGAGGTCATGCATGAAATACAACACATAGTAAACCATGTGTGTGAATAGTTGTATGTGTTAAAGTTAGTGCAACTGCGAGACCCATTCTTAGGGAGGATGATATCCTTCTATGACAAGAACAAACCTAAAAGTATATGAATATAAGGTTGATTCAAAATAATGGTTATGATTCTTTACTATTGTATCTCATGTACATAATTTTATCATTTTGTTATTGTACATGGCATTTGATGAATCACCTTGAAGACCAACTTTAACGCAGTGACCAATAGAGTGTTAAAGTTGAAAGAGATGAAAATTTTGTATGATTTTATTAGAGTTTAAATTGATTGGAGAAGTACTATTCTAAATCTTGTTTTATGTTTATGTTTATGTATTTAAGTACATCTATTTACCTATGTCAAATTTGAACTAACCCTAAACTTTAACAGTATACCCCCAAAAAAATTACAAATGACTTGAATACTTTAAAGGATCATTCTCGAGTTGTTAATAAGTTGTAGTATTACTAATTTTTATTGTTCTACCTATTTCTAAAATGAAAGTGATAAACTTGAGTCCAAAAGTATGTATTTGATTGACTTGGAATTGAACACAAATTTCTTATATTTAGGTAATATATGGCCCAAATAGTATGAGCAACACCTTGGTTATCTAGCTCGATCCTTTGCTTGACTAATACCTTTTTGTGATGAATGTGACTAATAATCAATGTGATAAAACTCTAGTGTACTTTATTGGCCCTATTATTTCCATAGCGTTATTTTATAAATTTATTTATTACATTTATTGTGTGCTCTAGTGTAAAAATTTACACAATAGTATGGTAAAACAATTCAATTATAAGAGGAATACTATGAACAAAATGTAATAATAAGGTAGCCTTCTTCTGTGTGCTTCCAATGTATAAATATTAGTCAAACATAGATATTTGATCCATGATCATCATTCTATGGGACATTGAATCTCACCTCCTACAGGATTTCAAGGACACATGTTGAATCCCTACACAGAGCATAGAATTCCAACCATGCATCAAAATTGGGTTCGATGGGGACATGCAAGTGTGTTTAGGAAGGTTCCATGTGTGAACACTAGCTGCAATTTCTTGGTCAAGGAATTTAAAAAGTTGACCCCTATCTACAAAATTTTCACATTCCCTTATTGAGAAAAACCCTAGTTTCCAAAATTGACCTAAAAAAAGGTTCCTTGATCATGGATCTAGGGGATAGGGACACTGCTACAAATCTATCGATGTCTTGAATCCAATGGAGTTGATGGTTCGTCGATCCGAGCCACGATCATTATTCTATGGCACGTTTAATCTCACCTCCTACAGGCTTTCAAGGACACCTATTGAATCCCTACCCATGGCATACAATTCCAATCGTGCATCAAAACTAGATTATGGGGGATCATGTAAGTGTGTTTAGGTAGGTTCCATGTACGAACTCTATCCACAATTTCTTGGTCGAGAAATTTGCAAATTTGACCCTTATGTGCAAAAATTTTACATTACCTTATTGAGCAAAACCCTAGATTCTAAAATTGACCTAAATATTGATCCCTTATCCATGGAGCTAGAGGATAGGTCCACCCATAGAACTATCGCTATTTATTGAATCCAATGGAGTCGACAATTTATCATGCTGAGCCATGATCATCATTCTATTGCACATTGGATCTCACCTCTTACAAGCTTTCAGGGACACCTGTTGATATACTTGGGGCATAGAATTCCAACTATGCAACAAAAATGGGTTCTAGGGGGTCATGCAAGTGTGTTTAGGTAGGTTCCATGTGGTAATTCTGGTCATAAGTTCTCAACCGAGGAATTCACAAAGTTGACCCCTATGTGAAAAAATTTCACATTCCCTTATTGAGAAAAACCCTAGTTTCCAAAATTGACCTAAAATAGGATCACTTGTCCATGGAACCAGAAGAGAGGGACACCACTAGTGATATCTCGATGTCTTGAATCCAATGGATTCAACGTTTTGTTGATACGATGCACGGTCACCATTGTATCGCACGTTGAATCTCACCTCGTACCGGCTCCTGTGGACACCTGTTGAATCCCTACCCGGGGCATAGAATTCCAATCATGCAAAAAGAAGGTTATGGGGGGTCATTTAAGTGTGTTTAAGTGGGTTCCAATTGGAAATTCCAGCCACAATCTCTCATTTGAGGAATTTTCAAAGTTGACCCCTATGTGCAAAACTTTCACATTCCCTTACTCAATAAAACCCTAGTTTCCAAAATTGACCTAAAATAGGATCCCCTGTACATGGAGCCAAAGGATAGGGACACCCCTAGAACTATCTTGATGTCTTGAATCCAACAGAGTCGACAGTTCTTTGATATGAGGCACGGACACCATTCTATGACACGATGAAGCTCACCTCCTATAGGATTTCAAGGACACCTATTGAATCCCTACCTGAGGCATAGAATTCCAATTGTGCATCAAAAATGGGTTCTGGGGGTTCATGCAAGTGTGTTTAGGAATTTTTCATGTGGGAATACAACCTACAAGTTCTTGGTTGAGGAATTTTTAAAGTTGACCCCTATGTGCACAAATTTCACATTCCCTTACTCAGCAAAACCCTAGTTTCCAAAATTGACCTAAAAGAGGATCCCTTGTCCATAGATATAGAGGAGAGGGCGACCCCTAGCACTATATCCATGTATTCAATCCAACGAAGTCAACGGTTCATCGATCCAACCTGTTTGTGCTAGTAATTGTTTCTAGACTACTAAAGGAACAAGCTAGAACAATCTCAAAAAATAAAAGTAAAATGCAATTAGGTTTAACTGGTTTTGGTTTGAAAATTCATCAACAAGAGGGTAAATACTTATCAAGCTAAAAAAGCACTAAATCATGCAAAAATAAAGGACTCAAATGAATAATTTATGAAATTTAAACCAGGAATAATATAAGCATGGGACTAAATTTCACCCACAACCTACAAGCATTTCATGAATAAAAAAATCAAACAGGAAATGAAGTTGTACATTGAGTGACCAAACATATTAGAAATGAAACCAATAAATAAGATAATAATGGGTTATAAGTTTGTATAGATCATAATCAGTCTTCCAAAATTACATAAGATTTTTGAGTCCTAGCTTTATACATAGTAGCTCTAAAGCCTCCCCTTACACAAAATTCCAACCCTAATTCCACTAAATTTTCATCCTTTTATAATTTACAAACTAGAGAAGTTCCATAACTATGTTTTAGGTCTATTATAAGATAGTTACAATAAGTAATTACAAACTAACTTCAAATCCCTAAGGACTAATTAACAGAAAATAGCAAATCGGATTTGAGGAAATTTGGCAAATTTCTGAAAATTTGGGTTTCAAAGACGCCTCCATATGTTTTAGGTCTATTCTAAGATAGTTACAATAAGTAATTACAAACTAAATTCAAATCACTAAAGACTAATTAACAGAAAATAGCAAATCGGATTTGAGGAAATTTGGCGAATTTCTGAAAATTTAGGTTTCAAAGATGCCTCGATATGTCTCGATCCGGGATACCTATACAAAAAAATGAGAGATTTTGTTCTAAATGATTCTGTTATGAACAAAAAACTCTCTTGGTTTTTAAAAATTCCCCTTCAATTGATTGGAATACATGCTAGAAAGTTGTGGCTAAAACAGGAAACTATTAAATAATTCAAACCCTGAAAAATAGGCCACAAAGATGAATTGATAATAGTTGTTGCAAAATTGAGAGAGGTTTTTTATGAATGAGTCTATTGTGAAAAAAAAATCTTTTGGTTTTCTAGAATACGTTTCCATCGCCTCGTAATATGCTCCCAATGATAATGACAAAAACAGGAAAAACATAGCAGCTACAGGAATCTTTTTTTGAATCTTTTTTGAACAATGACTCAAAAACGAGGGTTAGGTCATAAATCTAAAGCTTAGAATAGATTTTAATGTAATATTTTTCAGACTTTAAAGATATATAACCCCTAATAGGCCAAAGAAAAAATTTAAAATAAATAAAAGGAAATAAATCAAAACCATTATAATCATAAAATCAAACAAAAAGTATGTATCACTATGAAACTTCAAAACCAAACCACAAATGAAGGGTAATAGGAAATCAATCTTTAAAAAATAGAACACATAGACTAGGAAAAATATTTAGCCTTAACATTTGCCTCCTTCCGTGGGATGAAAGCCTCCTTGTGAGGTTTCAAGAACTTGTAGAACTTGTGCCTTATTCATTGGGTGATGGAGTCCTTTGTAGCCTACCATTTACTGAAAACTAAAGTTACTCTGCAATTGATAATAAGAAGCATGAGTGATTCAATTGGGATATGGAGTCATCTACCAAATCTCTGCAACTTTCTCAAACTCTTAACACATGACTCTGAAATGACAAAATACTACTACAAACCAGCATACTAAAAAGAATCTACATGTTCGTATAGCAAGCTTATTATGTTACTGCTACTCCTACTTCTAATTGCAGGAAACAACCCAGTCAAGTGTAATCATACTTCTAGTGAAGCCAAGAAACCATTTGACTAAGAATCATAATTCCATGCATGCTATTGTTTGAGAAGACCCACAAAAGATGTGATAAATGTAATAAAGAGTCTGTAGGCAACTGATACTTATGACTGGAAATAGGAAGTATGCCAACAGCTAGAGCATTAGAAACCTTTGAAAAATACAACTCCATCCAAGAAGCCACAGGATCATGAAACTAATGCAAAATTATTCCTTCATGTTGTTCAAAAAGAAAGGACTACAAATGGGTGTCCTCAATTCTCAATACTCCGTGAGATAATGCAATAAGAGAACAATGTATAAAATATTCGACTATGTTGAGGTTATCCTGTTTTATATATTCCACGAACCCAAGATGACTAATTTTTGAAGAGTGTTGTTTAACTAATGAGGACTGAAAGAATGGTTGTAGTATTTATTTATATCCATAAGTAATTGGCATATTTTCATAATAGTTTTGAGCAGCAAAGTTATCACAGCCATGGATATTAGACACAACTAATATTAATTTCAAGTATCTATAGTCTGGATGCTATCAATTTGTCAATCAAAGCAATTCAGAACTTTTTCTTCTTTAGTAAAAAGATTGGAATATAATTCACCTACAATCGGTTTCTGCTGATCATGAAATTTCTGATTTAAAACTTTAATGTATTCATTATATTCATCATAAAGTGAAGTATTCTCTTCCTCTCCATTGCTGCTCTTTTTAAACTTTGACTCAAGAACAGAAACCAAGGGCTCTTCAAACTGCTTCTCGACCTTTAAATAAAACCCTTGACCAAAACTTGAACAAATAAAATTCTGAAAGTGACCATAAGTCAAGAATGACAACTTATTTCTTATATCAATAGTAAGAGGTTGAAGAGCAGCAACTTCTTCTTCATAACATGATAAACTCATAGAAGGAGCTGGGAAATTTCTACTATAATCCACTAAAAGTATATTATCAGCTAAAAAGTCAGCAAACTGATACGAAGAATCAACACAAGCATCATTTATATCCTTGTTCATATGAAAATCTGAAAATGATGAAGAAAAATGTCTTAAATCTGAATGATACCTACATTCTTCTTCTTGTTCATAAGCTTGTATATCTTCAACATGAGCCTGATCTCAAAGCATTTTGCAAGCTCGGATGTTCTCCTCCACTCCTTTTGCATCCTCAAACAATTGTCTTAAAGATGATGATTTCCTTTCTAACAGGAAAAAGACAAGATCTGAATGTTGAGCCATAACATAATATACCATAGCAAGTTCTTCTTAAGGTCTTATCTCCGTAGGCATACTGATATAAAAACTTTGAAACCTCCAATTAAATTTAGTAATTGGCTCATCATTCTCCCTTTTCAAAGTATAAAATTTGGAAAGAAATTGATCATAAGATTTATTCTTACCCCAATACTTCAAAAATACAAGATGTAACTCTTCCCACGATCCAATTGAATCATATTTTAAATTTCAGAGCCAGAACCCAACATCTCCAACAAAAGATTTCGAAAATAACCCGATGACAAAATCCTCATGCATGATTTCAAAATTATCAATGAAATTATGAAAAGCCTCCTAAATGCTTCTCTGCTGGGATATGGTCTTTTCTAGTAAAATGGGGAAGATATTCAACAAAGTAGGAAGGGTAAGGATCTAAGAGAGATGGAAGCCTAAGAGGTTTAAACATCTTCTTTATGAGTCTAGACTGAAAATCTATGGGTTGAAAATGAGGCTCAACACGTTGTTTGCAAGTTTCGGCAATGATGGTGGAAGGTAATGGATCAGCTTTATTCTCTACAAGTTGAAAAGAATAATCAGGTTCAATAGATATGGGTATATATATATCATGCTGCACATGTATTTCAAATGAAAGAATAGGATCAACATCAATAAAACAAGAAGAATGCAGACTTTCTTCTTCCAAAGAGGGATATGTAGCTGAAGGTTTATGATCATCAGAATAGACAAAACAAAAAATAATTCTTTTGACATGCAATGGGAAAGAAAGGAAATAACTGATGAATAAGAACAAAACCTCATGGAGGAAAGTAACACGCTGATACCCAGTCTTTCCATTTGGCTTCTTCATTTTTCTATCAACAAAATTCTCCTTACAGTGGAATATTTAATCGTGGAGTTTTCAGGCAGATGATTGTAGTCTATCTCTATGTCCTTTTCTTGTCTGCCATCAAGAGTCAGATTTGTGTCATTGTGGTTCTTATCGGGGAAGATAATCTAGATTTTCGTCCCCGAAAATGGTGCCAAAGATGTTTGTGCTAGAAATTGTTCCTAGACTACTAGAGGAACAAGCTAGAAACAATCTCAAAAAATAAAAGTCACAATGCAATTAGGTTTAATTGGTTTTGGTTTGAAAATTCATCAACAAGAGGGTAAATACTTATCAAGCTAAACAAGAACTAAATCATGCAAAAATAAAGGACTAAGATGAATAATATATGAAATATAAACTAGGAACAATATAAGCATGGGACTGAATTTCACCCCTAACCTACAAGCATTTCATGAATAAAAACATCAAATAGGAAATGAAGTTGTACATTGAGTGACCAAACAGATCAGAAATGAAACCAATAAATAAGATAATAATGGCTTATAAGTTTGTATACATCATAATCAGTCTTCCAAAATTACATAAGAGTTTTGAGTCTTAGCTCTATACATAGTAGCTCTAAAGCCTCCCCTTGCACAAAATTCCAACCCTAATTCCACTAAATTTTCCTCCTTTTATCATTTACAAACTAGAGAAGTTCCATAATTGTATTTTAGGTATATTATGAGACAGTTACAATAATTAATTACAAACTAACTTCAAGTCCCTAAAGACTAATTAATAGAAAATAGCAAATCGGATTTGAGGAAATTTGGTGAATTTCTGAAAGTTCAGGTCTGAAAGACACCTCCATATCTCTGGATTCGGGACACCTGTGCAAAAAATCAGAGAGTTTGTTTTAAATGAGTCCATTATGAAAAACGACATCTCTTGGTTTTTAAAAATTTCCCTTCAATTGATTGGAACACATGCTGTAAATTTGTGACTAAAACAGGAAACTATTAAATAATTCAAGCCCTGAAAAATAGGCCACAAAGATGAATTCGAATATCTGAAATGATAATAGATGTTACAAAACTAAGAGAGGATTTTGTGAATGAGTCTATTTTGGACAAAAACCTCTTTTTCCATAATTCGTTTCCATTAACTCGTAATCCGCTCCTAACGATAATGACAAAAACATGAAAAATGGAGCCGCTACAAGAATCAGAGCCGCTACATGAATCCTTTTTTGAATATTTTTTAACAATGACTCAAAAAAGAGGGTTAGGTCATAAATATAAATCTTAGAATAGATTTTAATGTAAGATTTTTCAGTCTTTAAAGATATATAACCCCTAATAAGCCAATGGAAAACTTTAAAATAAATAAAAGGAAATAAATCAAAACCATTATAATCATAAAATCAAACAAAAAGTATTTATCACTATGAAACTTCAAAACCAAACCACAAATGAACAGTAACAGGAAATCAATATTTGAAAAATAGCGCACATAGACTAGGAACAATATTCATTCTTAACACAACCCACACGTATGGATTCAACAAGTGTCCCTAAAATCCTGTAGGAGGTGAGCTTCAATGTGCTTGTCTTTCTTCAGCAACCCTTCTTTCATATTTGAGTTCATTCATTCCTGAGGATCATAAGATTCACAAAATTAAACACAGCACATGCATTGTTATAAAAAAACTTCACATTTCTTACCAATGTATTAGATCTATCACTCATTAAAGATGTGCCACAACTTTATCGATTATATATACTATATATTGGATATTTATGTTGTAAATTGAATATCACCACTAGGATTGTAAGTGAATTCCGGGGTTATTAAGCATAGGAATATTTTTATACCTTATTTTAACATTGGAATTAGGAATTTCCATGAAAACTTGTGGTGTTTACTAATTTCCTTGCAGGACCAACTTCGAGATTCAAGGTAGATGCAAGAGACATATCCCATGGGACGAGGATGAAAACTAGGGTTCCTAGGTTTAGAATACAAACATGGGTTTCTTGGACTCTGATACATATTTGTAACATAATGGTTTAGGAACAAATGGATTGGGATAGATAATTTTCTAGGGACATTTGGAAGGAGTAATGTAAGTATGAATATAATACAACAAATCCATGATGAAGCTTGTGTAATTTATCAAGTTGTACAACTCTATGCAATTTATCAATCTATCAAGCTGTCAATCTATTAAGTTGTAAATAATCAATGAGACCATGAAACCAGATATCATGGCATGTACATGTACATTAAATAATTATAACATACTACACAAATACAATGCATCCCACATGCTTGACTAACTACCTATGGTCATTTGACTAGACCATCAAGTTCACCTCTAATACCAATAGTATCATTTAGCCTCTCGTGCTTGAAGTAAGAAAACAAGTATCGTGACTTTGATAAGTTCTTGCTTGGAATTGTTTGTAGCTGGAGGTTTGTTCCAATAACTAAGTTTGTATAATGGCATACAATTTGACCTGGTCTATAATATTCAAATACATAACCTTTTTTGTGTGTGTGTGGGAAACCTGTGTCAAATATTCTCCTTTGATAACCATCGACCCAATGGGAAAATCATTTCCCTCAGAGTCACTTAATGATACATTGAGGGTATGCTTCCCATCCAAGCAACGTGTCAACCTGTAGTCAGTGTGACATTCATTTTCTCTTGGGGAAACCTCTATGTATAAGCTCCCTGAATAAAATAAAGTGCCAACCTAGGAGTCAGCTAACTAAACACAACTAGTCGTCAAACATTTCAAATTTATCAACATATTAGTCGAACCTAGTTGTACAAGATCTGATATGTTGTCATAGTCAGGTGAAATACTTGACTGGTCCTCCTCCAACTGGTATAATTATGTAGTTATTTTTTGACCAATGGGGAGTGATACATGATCCCAGTTATCAACCCAATATGTGGATTCACAATTATACCATTTACCACTATTACATGGATAACAAAAACAAGAGAGTTTCCTTTTCCACTTTTAAACTATAGAATTATCTGATGTTCTAATTGAACGGAATGCATGAGTTCCTTGGATGGTCTTGCACTCATATAGGTGTGATTGATCTACACCGACCACCTCCCAAAAATATATATGTACATTTTCTTTTTGAGATGATTGGCCTTTTTGTGTTTTGGCTCCCTTGCCATTGAAGAACACCATTCAACAATGGTCTTTACATCTCGGATGAGAGAAATAGTTGTGAACTTCATTTATTGACTACATAATGTAGTCTTAATGAATGCAGGTGCTCCATCATGTTCCCGTTTTCCATGTACGGTATAAAAATGGTTCTAGATATGTGGCACCTTATGCCTCTTGTGGAGAATACAAAACCATTGGAATACACGAGAATTTTTGAATTTCCTCGCCAAACCATTAGTCCAAATATAATGTTGTTCCATCTATATATTGTTATCCTTCATGTGATTGTAGAACAATTGAAAGTTGTGTTGTACAAAATCCAAGTCATGCCACATGTCATCACTTACATAAAATTCATACTCATTTAATATAACCCTTTTTTCTTCAGTACTATCTACCATGATGTCTATAGGTGATATGGACCATTATGCTGATCTAGTCTGAGTGATAATATTGGCTCTGAATCTCGTTTAGTAGTTGAAGACTATAGTTTTTTGCAAAATAGACCACTGATAAGATAGTTCCAATAGAAAATGTATCCCTGCACATTCTAAATTGGTCATATTTCCAGCAAGCCACATGTACATGCTTTACATATTGTTGTGTATTTTCAAATAATTCCTCCGTGAAGTTGCAAACATGGACCTAGTAGATCAACAATAAACATGTATAGATCAATAGATTGTTACATATATGAAATAACAATATGCCAAAAAAAGATATTATTGAGGAACTCGTTACTAACTTGCGAGGTGACCAATTGTATTTTTTTTTCTTTCATTCCCTCCACTGATATCATACGTGACATATCTGAATGACTGCAATTTCACTTCATGTCTCCCAAGTTCATGCTCATCGGTCACATGTATGCATTTTTTCAAAAATTCCATTACACCACACTGTGGACTTGTCCCATCTACGCAAGGCCTTTGATAAAAAAAATGTGCAACCTTATGTCCTTCTACACAAAATGCTATGAATAAAGTCTCTAGGTGATGTTAGTGGCAATGTAGTTGAGCATTCTTGCACAATATTGTTATGTAATACATGTAATATATGTATATATGTGTCATAATAATAACCGTACTCAATGTGATATCGACAACAACATGTGTTACAAGTTGTTTTTATTTTAACATACCATGGTTTTCATTTCTAAAACGATCTTTGGCCCAAGTTAAGTTGATTATGTTCATGCCTAAATATCTCATATAATTATGTTTGTTTAATGTCAAGAAATTTTTTAATGTGGGGTTCATAATCCCTTGAACCCCTTCTCAATTTTAGTATATTTTTTTGGTTGGAAGAAGGTCTACTATTGTCATTGCAAAAATCCTCCACCAGTCCCTTTACCGCATCAATGAGATTCATATCAGAGCATGGAAACCTACCAATGAAGGCCCATACATCTATTTGAACAGAGTCAAGTTTTTCTCTTCTAGAATAATACCTACAGAGTGTTTTGATATCCAAATGTACAAGTTTAGATGTAGGCTTAAGAATTCAAAGGTCCCTAGTTCTTTTTTTCACGATTGATTGTGACAACACATGACGAGCCACATTGCAATCTTTTGAATGAGATTTATTTCCAATTGTACTAAGTGCATCTACTAAATGTCTGAAAATATGAGAACTTGGTTTATAAATATTTTTCATCTTTATCCTTAATTTTATCCTAACAATAGTCATAGACCTAGATTTTAATAATGATATAAATAATATACATTTATCTCCATCACATTTAGAATCAAAATAGTTGACAAGTATCTATTGATATTGATATGTAATACTGTGTTTAGATATCGTACCTTCAAGAAAACCAATGATACTTTCATCAATCTATATACCTTTTGGAGTTATTCGGCGTGAAGTTGCTAATGGAGGCAGGGAGGTTGGAATTTCACCCTTGTACCATATCATCCGGTCGGTCTGGAATTTCAACATGAGCTTCATGTCCTTTTGTCTCTTTGTCTCAGTCGCACGGTGGAAATTGGAAATCCTCCTAGGTGGTCTAAACAACATTTTATTCTTTGAGCATACAACAACCATGTAATGATTCTCTAACTTCATCACTTGTATACCCACATCCAAGTAAATATGGAAAGGTTTCAGGTGGACTTGATGTGCACCTACATTTTAATCCTTGATCAGTGCCATGCGACACTCATTATTCAACTGCAATGGAAATTGAAGGCCCCTCGAGCAAATTCTTTTGTATTTCTTGTTGTGGATTGGTAGGAAGAACCATGGAATCCTCTACAAATGGAATTGATTGAGTGTCCATAGAGAGTATTCGATTGGTCATGTCATTTATTTTATTTTCTCTAATTTCTTCAAGGATTTTATTACGTATCGTCTTCCTTGTCGATTTTCTTTCTTGATTGCACGAATTTCCCATCACCACAGTGATCAATAAAATATGGTGCTCCTCAATGGAATATTCCCCAGGCTTGGTTTCTTTCTTTCTCATTTGTGTCTAGATACTTCACCACAATGACCAATGAAATGTTCCCTTTTCTAGATCCTCAATTGAAAGAAAAACAATGGTGGATATTCTCTATGGTTCTCCTCAATGGGGGATTCCCCAATATTGGTTTGTTTCTTGCTCAATTGTGTCTAGATACTCCACCACAATGACCAATGAAATGTTGTCTTTTCTAGCTCCTCAATTGCAAGAAAAACAATGGTGGATATCCTTTATGGTTCTCATTAATGGGAGATTCCTCAAGCTTGGTTTCTTTATTTCTCAACTATTTCTACATACTCCAGTGCAATGACCAATCAAATATTGTCTTTACTAGCTCCTCAATTACAAGAAAAATAATGGTGGAGATGCTTTATGGTGCTCCTTAATGGGGGATTCTTCTGTTGGTTTCTTTATTGCTCAATTGTTTCTACTCCAACACAATGACCAATGGGATGTTTCCTTTTCTATATCCTAAATTGCAAGAAAATGATTGGGGAACAATTGGAGATGGTTTATATTATTTTTCTATTGAATGCTTGACCCTTGTCCAATGTATTTGGTGCTCCAAGCTATCCTTAGACACTTGTGATGGAGATGGTTAATGCAATTAATGTTTTGTGTGTTATTCTGGTGATGAAGAGATAGAATGCATTGTTTGCAACCTAAAATTGTGCGTAGACTATGAAAAATGCTTGAAACTTGTGTGTTTCTCAAATAGGGATTGCAATTGTTTATACAGATAAATAACACACACATGATATTATCAGCAAAAATGTGTGTGTGTTTTTCCCATCTATAATGCGTACGTGTTATGTTCGGATACCGTTTAGTAGCATTTAAGAAGGTGGTTCCATGGCTAAGGGATCATTCAATTCTTAGGGGGGATTAACAATCACTCCCTACGCCTTAGCCCCCTAAAACCCCCTCTCTTCCCCTTAACTATAGTTTGGAAACTATAAGGGATGTGTATGTTGGTGAGAGAGAGGGATAGGGGCAGTTGGGGTTAGGGGTAGTTGGATGAGAAGAGGAGGAAGACAAAGAGAGGAGATATATATAAGAGGGGGGTGTTAGTTGTAGGGGAATACATATGGATGTTGGAAGAGGTTACTAACATTGGAGTGTTAAATTTGTGAACCAATGATCTATAGGAAAATATGAAATCTATAGGAAGGGAATTATGCAGTGGAATAATCAAAGAGAATGTACATTTAACAAGAAATTCATGCCACAAATTTTAAATAAATCAGACAAGAATTGCTTAGATAATCAAAACAGTAATCTTCATTCATTAACCAATAATACAATGATTATACAATAAATAGAATTTGAATCATGGGGATAGGATTCAAATCTACCATCTCAAGCTAAGTGAATAGCAAACTCAGTGTGTCTAAATCATTGTTGGATCTCACTAGTCTAACTCGGGATGTCTAAATCAGTCTACAATAAGTTAAATGATGAGGTAGGTGGGAACAAGGCACCACTCTCCCTGCATACATGAAAAACTGGTGCTAGGATAACTAAAATTTATCAAACTAATTCTATCTAGAGGTTGACTCAGCATAACTACTTACCTACCACAATCATTTGATTGAGGCTACTGGTGGCACTCAGAGTGGGATATTATAATGTAGGGATTGGTCTCAGGGGCACATAAACTAGTGCATGCACATGCAATAAGTGAAATATAACCTCTAGGTGTGCCCCCCTCATACTCTAGTACAGTAATAATGTCTTCCTAAGTTAGGCAATATGAAAAAATAGACTATATTGGACAAAGGAGGATTAATTAATCCTAAAAACCCCCTTAATCCTAAATTTTGACAACTTGGGCCTTGAAAACTAGGAAAATATTCACTCATACAATCTAAATGACATAAAATACTGCTTAATAAAATAAGGAAATGGGGAAAACCTCATGGGAAACCTCCCTCCCCCCTCAAAATAAGTAGGAATCGGGAAACAAGCTATACTACTAAGAGAAAAATTTTATCTTTGAGCAAAAACTTGTGAAAAAATTGCTGCAATTTGCAACTCTGTGGAGCAGCATTGCAGAATCATGGTTCTTCTATGCATGACCATCTTGGGATTGTGCATGTAAATATTTCCTTCTTATTCTTATCTGTCGAATGTTGCTTTTGTCTCCTCTTTATGGAGGAGGAATGGAATGATCCATTTTGCTCATCAATGTGCCAAATTGTGGACCAATCTTCATCATCAAGTATCATCTCTCTAGAAGTTTGTTGCACCACTATGTAGGTAGCAAAGCTGTGTGAGAGAGTGAAACATGTTCATTCTGATACTGGGACCTCATTATTCTTCTATAATTTAGATCCCCAACAACATTCCCAGCTGCTTTAATGAGATTTTCAACCCATTTAGGCTTCTAATTTGGAATAGGAGCTAGATCTTGATCTAGATCATATACAGGTACAATCTCAATATCAAGATTATGTTGATCTTGTTCATCATCTTATGAAATTGAAATATTAGACAACATATAATTATCTGCAAATGGATATGAAGGAGAGACTTTAACTTCCCTTTCGAATGGCTGCCAAGATTGTTCTAGAGCTGAGTAGGGGAAAAAGTGTGAGAATTCAAATGCCTTGGAGGCATGTTTTACAACACCCTTCACTATAATATTCCTAGTTGAGATATTTGAGATCTCCACCGAGTTAGTACCAAATAGAACTTGATTTGGCAAGCAAATATGTTTCATCTAATAAACAAATAATAAATTTGCTGTAAGAGAGGGCACATAGAGTACAATCTTGAACTCTCCATGATGGATTTTAATAGAACCTCTCCTAATAGATGGGATGTATGAATTATCCCCCATATGATTGCTAGGTCCTACTAGGAGATCCATATTAGTGAAGGATTCATTGGAGGAAACCATGTGGTTGAATGCTCATGAATCAATCAGATAGGCCTTTGACTGAGTGAATCCTTTTTTCAAAGCATGGCACCTCTCATATCCTCCAGTCTGCTCTCTAGCTTTAAACATCTATGCACCTTGTGGAAGTGAAATATTGTTATGCTCAAGGATTTTTCTTAACTGGTCAATGGTCTTATTCATGCACTGACACTCTAGATGAAAGCCTCTCATGTAATAGGGACACTTAGTCTTCTCAAATTTATTCTTTTTCTTAGAACCTAAGGCTCCATTGAAATATTTATGATTCTCTTTTGGCTTTGAATCAGTGTTTTCGGTCTCCTTCCCTTTGTGCTTCCCTCTTTCTTGCACATTGTTTGAGTCTCCTACAAAGAGTGCTTGATTTGTGGAGGTATGAATCACTCCCATTTGAACCAATTTATCTTGCTCTTGTATCAAGGACTCAACAAAAGCATCTAGAGAAGGAATCTTCCAATTAGGTATGGAAGCTCTTCTGGAATGGAATGCAAAGACAAAGACATAGCATTCTTATCCAATATTGCTTAGTACTGATAGAACCAGATGCTCACATTTTCTCTCTATCCTGCATTGTTTGCATTGTAGTACTAGTGCTTTGTACTTTGTAAAGAATTGCTGAATAGTTTTGAAATTGCTGGGTTGTAGTGCAGTGAGCTCATTCTCCAGAATATGCCCTCGAAGCTCATCTTTTTTTTCAATCAAAAAACCAATATTTTCCCAAGATTCTTTTGGAGTCCTTAGTCCCTCAAGATGGAACAAAAGATCCCAGGGGATCTAAGTGCAGATGAATCCAAAGGATTCATCAAGCTGATTCAAAAACTTATTATTTTCAACATATTGTTGGGGCTTAGTTTCTCTACCCATTGGAATCCTAAACAAGCATAGCTTGCATAAGAATACCTGCATATATGCCCTCCAATCAGAGTAATTTAAGGGCGTAAGGATTCTAGGTACGCGAGTTGAATAATTCTCCATCTTTATGTAAGATGATCAGTTAATTTATTCAAGAATCTATGTAGATACATACAAATAACACTGCAAAAACCAATTTAATTCACAAGCATATGTCAGTATAAGCCTTTCCACCTCGAAGTGTGCACTTTCTCAGAGTCCGTCACACCTAGATAGACTTCTCTAGATGAATTTAGAGAGAGCAATGCTATGATTCTAGTATTTATGTGGAAACTTAGCTTCTTCTAGTGCACAATCGAGATTGGACAAGACTTGCTGCTAGATTGAAGAAGTCTCTAATACCATGTTAAATTTGTGAACCATTGATCTATAGAAAATATGAAAGTTGTAAAAAGGGAATTATGCAGTGGAATAATAAAAGAGAATGTACACTGAATAGGAAATTCATGCAACAAATTTTAGATAAATCAGACAAGAATTGCTTAAACAATCACAACATTAATCTTCATTCATTAATCAATAATACAATGATTATACAACCAATAGAATTCGAATCATGGGGATGGGATTTGAATCTACCAGCTCAAGCTAATTGGATAGATAACTCAGTGTGTCTAAATAATTGTTGGAGAACACTAGTCTAACTTCGGATGTCTAAATTAGTCTACAATCAATTAACTTATGAGGTATGTGGGAAAAAGGTGCCACTCTTCCTGCATGCATGCAAAACTGGCGCTAGGATAACTAATTGTAACTGGATGTTGACTCATCATAATTGCTTACCTACCACAACCAACTGATGGAGGCTGCTGGTGGCAGTTAGATTCAAATCCTATAATGTAGGGATTGGTATCAAAGGCACATAAACTCATGCATGCACATGCAGTAAGTGGTAGATAACCTCTTTGTGTGTCCCCCACGCTCTAGTAAATTAATAATGTCTTTATAAGTTAGCCAAGATGACCAAATTAACTATATTTGACAAAGGAGGATTAATTAATCCTAATAGGGGGGTGTTAGGGGTTTGGCGGGGTAGATTAATGTGGGGGTATTTAGGTGTTGCAGGGTACTAGAGGGATTTAGTGGGGTTGGAGTTTAGGGGAAGAAGAGGGGGGGTAGAGGTAGGAGGAGGGGTTAGTATTAGTACTAGTAAGATTTTGGGGGAAGAGGGTGGAAAGAGAGATAGAGAGATGAGAGGGAGTGTTAGTGGTAAGGGGAGACATAGGGATGCATGTGTGGGCACGCGAGAAAGAGAGAGAGAGGGGGGGGGCAGGGGTTAGTATGAGTATAATAACGTTTTGGGGGGAACAGGGGAGGGGGCAGTATGAGTTACGGGGGAATATTGGGGGGAGATATATATATAGAGAGAGAGGAGGGGGGATGTTAGCGGTAAGGGGAGACATAGAAATGTGTGTGTGTGTAAGAGAGAGAGAGAGGTAGAGTGGAGGTTGGATCTTAGTGGCATGGGGTGACATGTCAATGTGTGTGGGTTTCTGTGTGTGTGTTAGGGAGAGATGGAGAGGGAGAGGGGGTGCAGGTTGGAGAATATATAAGGGGGTAGGGGTTAGAGGTAGTTGGATTATTTGGGGAGTGAGAGGGAGTGGAGAAGGGGTTAGAAAGAGATAGGGTGGAGAGAGAGAAGGGGGGGGTATGGGTTAGTATGAGTAAAAGTAAGATTTGTGGGGAAGAGGGTGTGGCCAGTATGAGTTAGGGAGAAGATTGGGGCGAGAGATAGAGAGAGGATAACGGGTGTTAGTGGTAAGGGGAGACATAGGGATGTGTGTGTGTGTGTGTGAGAGAGAGAGAGAGAGAGAGAGAGTGGAGGGGGGGCCTCAGTTATATGGGGTGACCTATGGATGTGTGTGGGTGTCTCTTTGTGTGTGAGGGAGAGA
>LPNX011171542.1:27135-42018 GCA_001517045.1 Pseudotsuga menziesii
GAGGGGGAAGGGAAGGGGTTTGTATGAGTACAAGTAAGAGTTGGGGGAAAGAGGGGGGATATTATGAGTTAGGGGGGGTATTGGGGAGAGAGATAAAGAGAGGAGGGGGGTGCTAGTAGTAACAAGATACATAGGTGTTATCACTCAGAATGTATCCAGGTTGTTGAATTTAGATCCCGAGGTAACAACAAAAACCACTTTAGATTGTATTTCCAGCCTAATACAGTCAAAGAGGTATCTTTCACTATTTATAAATTTTTTATACTCAAGATATTCAATCAATGATACTCAGAAGGTCATATTTATGGTGGGAAAAATAGGACAAGTTTTTTTTAAAACTATTTGGTAGGACAGTCATGGAGAAGGCCATTGGGAAATTGAGTAAAAAATCATATCTGAAATAAGTTGCAGGAGGTAGGGTTTTGAAGTTTTATAGATAGAGGTGAGGTAGACACCATTCCTCAGTATTGAGGCTTTATCAAGTTGATTAGTAGATAGAGGGAGATATCCCATCAAATAGAGCACCTAACTAGGGTGAATTCTGCAAGACTTTAGAAGAAAACATTTTGAAAATGCTTGAACAATGGACCTAGAGCATGCAAGATGAATTCTATCCCATATACACTAATTCTTAAGCATGAAAGAAAATACAAATTGTAGTGGGAAATAGTATAAATAATCACATAAATAAATTACTTACTGAGGAAAAATATGGCACAAGAATCTCTACCAAGAAAAGGTTTAATATTCCTCCTCTGCAAATTTTTATTCATCTATGGAAAACTGAAGTCTTTACAATGAAAAGCCTCTCTGATATTGAAAATCCAACCCTGAAAATATCAATTAGATTTGAATTTATATAAAAACAACCTCTACCTAACCTTGAATTCAAAACCTAACTGAACTCTAAAAATAGAAACAGTTACAACAAAATTCCTTCATTTCAGGATGCGGAGTGCTGCACAATAAGTATCAAAGTCCCTCATTCATATCTCTAATGGTGACAGATGTGTGAAATATGGGAGAGGTTTTTGTAATTGTCCATGTTCCCGAAAAATCCTATGTCTCATTTTCTCCAAATTCAGCTCCAGCTCCTCGAAATACGCCTTTGAAACTGATGGCTCAGATGGTAAACTTGTACATTTATTGAAAAATACCATGTGAATATCTTTTAAATTCTCCCAACCTGTGATAACTGTGAAAAAATGGAAGGTGTTTTTTTAATCTAGGATTGTGATTAATAAAAACCTCTCTCAGTTTCTTTAAATTCAACTATATCTGGATGAAACAATTCTTGGACTTTGATGGCTAAAACAATCTTCTAAAAACCTAAAACATTTCCCTATAAATATCAGTATGTTCCTCCCAATAAATATGACCTCTGTAAAAATTGAAGGAGGTTATTTAAGATAATCATGTTCTTGAGAAAAACTTTTTCAGTTTTGGAAAATTCATCTTTATTTGCTGGAAACTGTTTTCTGAAGATAATGCCTAAAACAGTCATTTGAAAATATGAAGATTATACCCTCTAAAGATAAATTTGATTATCTCAAACCATCATAGCTGTGCAGAAACTAAAGGAGGTTATTAAAGATAGGTATTTTTTGAAGAAAATCCTCTTTCACTTTTTGAAAATTCTTCCCCACTTGGCAGAAACATCTCTTTTAATGAAATGAGTAAAATAGTGTTTTTTATTAAGAAAAACATGCTCTGCTTCTGCTTCTTGATTTTATCCAATTTTATTTATATTTCCAAGCATTGAATATCATGCATATTCTCCACACTTTTTAAACTCACATACATCTTCTTGTGTATTCATAGAGAAGGTCATTCTTCCACCCATTATTGCTTCTTCCTTGTAATTGGGATCTAAAACCAGTATGTCTCTTTCGCCAAACAAAGAAAATGTCACGTAAAATAAGAGGAGGATGAATTATTAGTGGTGGATGAATAGTTATTTCTTGGCCATCTTCACCAGCCACAACCTTTGCCATATTAACTTCAGCTTCTTTTAGCGAAATAAATTTACCCCTTTAACTTATTAGCCAAACCATGGATGCACTTACACATGCCAAAATGNTCCCCAGCCACAACCTTTGCCATATTAACTTCAGCTTCTTTTAGCGAAATAAATTTACCCCTTTAACTTATTAGCCAAACCATGGATGCACTTACACATGCCAAAATGTACACAATTGGAAGAAATCTTGCTCAACTCTGGAATAATAAACAGATGAAATTTTCACCCAATGGGATAAATTTTGATCATGGATCTGTTTGGAAAACCCGACACATGTCTCAACTTGCTCCCTATATAAAATTCCGTTGACTTTTAAAAGCTTAAATAACCAACACTTTTAATTTGCGGAATAAATGTAAACGTTTGATTGGGATTATTCTTGACTTTGAGCCGTCAAAATATTTGACCCATACCCAATTCCGTGAATTTTAAAATTGCATTCCTCCTTGCTTGTTGACACCACGGAATTTATATGAGCCGCCAATCTTGTACGCCTTCCAATCTGACCATCAAAATATGCAGGAACATAAGCCATTCCACAAATTAGAAAATTTCATTACCTCGTGCATGTTGTCAATGCGGAATTAATGATGGTTGGTGCATGCTTTACGTATTCACTTGTGTTGTTGGTCAATGTTTAATTTGTAGGATTTTAATTATACAAAATTCCTTCGACAAAGAGAAAATAGTAGTGGCATTATCACTATCACTTATTTCCTTCATTTCAAAGAAACGCTTCATGAGACAAGTTACCCCATACAGAGGTCCTTTTTGAAATTCTTCGGGTTGTGTTTGAGATTTTGTATATAAAGTCTATATGCACCAGTACGCTTTGCAATATGGTAGTAAAGTATCCCTTCCTTTATCTTGTTTTCGACAGTATGCAATAGGTAGTGGTGATATTGAGGGTGAAATTAGTCATCCACAAGGAAAACTTGAATCCTACTATTGATTTCAATCGAACTCCATCCAAAGACCAATCAAACAATGAAAATTGATTGGAGGGTGCCGTAAGCTTCAGATTTGCAATTAAAGAACAAGTTGGAAAATATGGTAGACTTGCAATGCTAAACATATTAAACTACAAAAATTTCTTAACCGCCTCCTTATATTGTGGCTGCATTGACATCCCAATTTTTATATTCTTTTCCAAAGAAAAAAATCAATGGAATATTTTAAAACTCTCATGGTAATATCCCACATTCGCTGGGCGATTCACTCTCAAGATGTTTATATTCCCTGGTTATTTTAATATACATCAAGTAACAAATGTGTGTATTCTTTGGGAGCTTAGCGCTTAGGCACCATTAGCGAGTTTTATCTTGAGCGAGCGGACCCCATACAACTTGGAGCTTGAGCTTGAGCTAGGTGTATAATTGGCTTTCCGAAATGGCTCTCAGTGTTGTACCAAAAACTTTTACACAAATGTAATTTTATCAATATTTTTATAAACATAATAAACATTGGTTTATAATATAAAAACTTGACTATAAAGACAAAGTCAA
Source organism: Pseudotsuga menziesii (assembly GCA_001517045.1). Classification (NCBI taxonomy): domain Eukaryota; kingdom Viridiplantae; phylum Streptophyta; class Pinopsida; order Pinales; family Pinaceae; genus Pseudotsuga; species Pseudotsuga menziesii. Next base: position 30,661 of record LPNX011171542.1, read on the forward strand.
ACTTTACATATAACCAATGTTTAAAACACCAGGTATAAAAACTCTTTACTTGTTCTCAAATAACCATTTGAATTCTTTTTCCCTTAATACTGCTTAAAATCTATCTTGAACAAAATCTATGCTAACAACTAGTTCCAATAAGGGATGATATCCTCCCTGTGAGGTAGCAAAGAACCCTGTAGACTAAGTGCCAATTCCATTGGGTTGTCCCCAATATTTCTTTGAAACCCTCAACATGTCTTGAAATGAACCATCAACTGAAACCATTTTACAAACAAATCCATGTCAACCTATAAACTGTCACCAGTCACCTGGCCATACTCAGATGACTAAAAGCAACTGTAACTCCAAACCTTAACCTGTAACTGAATTGCACTTGAAAATGAAACTAAAACTGAAAACTCTTGAATGAAATACTCACCATGTTGAGCTTAGTCATACCTATCTACCTATCCTACTTTACTTAGCACCAATTTCCACTCAAGTAAACTCTGATTTCCAATGAAGCCAATCAAGCAATTTATCCAATAATTATGTTTCTTCCTCATGCTTGATTGAAATTAGAACATAGGAACAAAATGGAAAAAGGTTATGATGAAAAGTATATCCTTTCTTGCAAATACATAACCAACTATCCCATTTAAAAAACTTATCCATGTATCATGCTATTGGATCATAAAAAGCATGAAAAATTTCAAAATACTCAATCACCTGTTTGTCATGACAAGGGTGTCCAAAAAAGTAACCTCTTGCACACTGTTGAATGGATCTCTTTCTTTGTAATCCAATCCCTCATTGCAAACCACTGATTTTTCCACATGCTGAGATTAACTACATGAGTGTTCATCCTTCTCATCTTCCGTAAGCAAAGAGGGCTTTATATGTTCATGTAAATCTTCAGGAAAAATTTGGATTTGATCAACACACGAAGGTCTTTCTCCAACCATTAACTAAAAATTTGATTCTTATTTACTTGCAAATTCAGAAAATAAACATGTGGATGGACTGTAAGACTGAAAAGTTCCAGAATCACAATTCTTTATGTAATCACCCACAAAAGCATTAGAACCTTGAGGAAATTGTTGCTGCAAAAAGGAATTTTCTGATTGGGAATAGGCAAACTCATCTTGAAACAAAACTTCCAAAGTTGAATGATATGAAGAAGGGTTTGATTGACTGTCCCAACCTCCTTCTTGGTCACAGAAATATTTTCAAGACTGCTGCAAATTATCATCTACTTTAGGAAAAGAAATGTAATTAGTTGAATCATAGTTTTGGCTCATGTCTCTTTCAATCAAGGAAGAAATTATTAACTGCTAAGAGTTTTATTGAATGTGAAGATAGCTAGTTTGTATTTATTTTTTTCTGAAATGGATTCTCATATAAAATTTCTAAAATCTCTTCATCCACTAACTCATCATCACTATACATGTTTTCCAAATCTCCGATAAAACCTTTAACATGCGTACAACAATCTTGAACCAGCAACAAGGAGCGGTGTTGGTCTTTATAATGTTCATGAAATACTGTATGAAAATCAATAAGGGAACACAAACTTTCTTATGGTAACCCTTCATACCATGGCCTGGCATCTCCTTCTAAAGTAGCCATGAACATTTTCATTAAAGAATATTCATGCAATTTAAATCCCAACTTATGTATATGCACATGAAATATCCAAATGAAGGGAAGCATCATCATTCTTTTGATCTTTGAACTTTGGAAGATATGTTTGCCAATATAATTTAGGTATTTGATTTGGAAAACTGGGAATGTGAGCACAATTCATAGGAGCATACCTTGTAAAAAAAGAACTCATCTCGACAAATGAATAAACTGAATCAACTCTTCAAACTTTGCAATCTTTTGACAGTGGAGTCGCCATATGAATTGTGAAAACTGAATTCTTTGAAGATGGATTCGCCAGGTGAAAGATGCACAACCTTGTTGGTGTAAGACTGTTGTTCACCATCAACAATTAAATATGAAACTATTTCATTTATACCCAGATAAGATTTGAACCTTTGCTCCCCGGAAACGACGCCAATTTTTTATCACTCATAATGTACCCAGGTTGTTGAAGGTAGATCGCGAGGTAACAAAAAAAACCACTTTAGACTGTATTTCCGACCTAATACAGTCAAAGACGGATATCTCACTATTTATAAAGTTTTTATACTCACGATATTCAATCAATGATACTCAGAAGGTAATATTTTTTATGGGACAAATAGAACAAGTTTGTTTTAAAAATATTTGGTACGACAGCCATGGAGAAGGCCATTGGGAAATGGAGTCAACATTTAGATCTAAAATAAGTTGCAGGAGGTAGGGTTTTGAAGTTTTATGGACAGAGGCGAGGTAGACACCATTCCTTAGTCTAGAGATATTAGCAAGTTGATTACAAGACAGAGGGAGACAACCCATCAAACAGAGCACCTAACTAGGGTGAATTCTGCAAGACTTTAGAAGAAAACATTTTGAAAATGCTTGAACAATGGGCCTAGAGCATGCAAGATGAATTCTATCCCATATACACTAATTCTTAAGAACTAAAAGAACTAAAAAATGGAGTGGGAAATAGGATAAATAGTCAGATAAAGAAATTACTTACTGAAGAAAAAGATGGCACAAGAATCTCTGCCATGAAAAGTTTTAACATTCCTCCTCTCCAAATTTTCATTCATCTCTGGAAAACTGAAGCCATTAAAATAAAGATCCTCTCCGCTCTTGAAAATACAACCCTAAAACTATCAATTACATTTGAACTTATAGAAAAATAACCTATACCTAAACTTGAATCCGAAACCTAACTGAACTCTAAAAATAGAAACAGTTACAACAAATTTCCTTCATTTCAGGATGCGGACTGCTGAACAATAAGTTTCAAAGTCCCTACTACATATCGCTAATGGTGATAACTGTGTGAAATATGGGAGAGGTTTTTGTAATTAGCCATGTTCCTAATAAAACATATGTCTTCTTTTCTCCAAATTCACCTCCAACTCCTCAAAATATTCCTTTGAAACTGATGAATCAGATAGTAAACTTGTAAATTTTTGGAAAATACCCTGTGAAGATATTTTAAATTCTCCCAACCTATGAAACCTGTGTAAAAACTTAAGGAGTTTTTTTAATATAGGCCTATAATGAATAAAAACCTCTCTCAATTTCTTTAAATTCAACTCCATTTGGATGAAACAATTCTTGGGCTTTGATGGCTAAAACAGTCTTCTAAAAACATGAATAATTTCTCTGTAAAGATCAGCTTGTTCCTCCCAATCCATATTCCCTGTGTACAAACTGAAGGAGTTTATTGAAAATAATCATGTTATTGAGAAAAACCTATTTCATTTTTGGAAAATGCTTTTTTATTTTCCGAAAATAGTTCTCTGAAGATAATGGCTAAAACGATCATTTGAAAATATGAATATTATACCCTCTAAAGATGAATTCGATTCTCTCAAACCGTCATACCTATGCAAAAAATGAAGGAGGTTATTAACAATAGGTATGTTATAAAGAAAATCCTCTTTTAGTTTTTGAAAAGTATTCCCCCTTTCACAGAAACAACTCTCTAAATTAAATGATTGAAATAGTGGTTTTTATAATAATAAAAACATGCTCTGCTTCTGCTTCTTGATTTTATCCAATTTTATTTATATTTCCCAGCATTGACTATCACCCATATTCTCCACACTTTTGAAACACACATACATCTTCTTGTGTATTCATAGAGATGGCCATTCTTCCACCCATCACTTTTCTTCCTTGTAATTGGGATCTAAAACCACTATGTCTTTTTCACCAAAGAAAGCAAATGTCACGGCAAATAGGAAGATGATGAATTGTTAGTGGTGGATGAATAGTTATTTCTTGTCCATCTTCACCAGCCACATCCTTTACCATATTCACTTCAACTTCTTTTAGCGAAATAAATTTATCCCTTTAACTTATTATCCAAACCATGGATGCACTTACACATGCCAAAACTTACACACCTGGAAGAAATCATGCTCAACTCTGGAATATTAAACAGATGAAATTTTCACCTGGTAGGATAAATTTTGATCATGGATCTGTTTGGAAAACCGGACACATGTCTTAACTTTTTCTCGATATAAAATTTTGTTGATTTTTAAAATCTTAAATAACCAACACTTTCAATCTATGGAATAAATGTAAACGGTTGATTGGGATTATTCTTGACTTTGAACCGTCAAAATATTTGACCCATACCCAATTCCACGAATTTTAAAACTTCATTTGTCCTTTCTTGTTGACAACGTGGAATTTATATGAGACGCCCATCTCGTACACCTTCTAATCTGACTGTCAAAATATACAGGCACATGTTGGAGACATTTACCACCATACACACTCTTTTTGGTCAATTTGGCCTAGTTAAACCACTATCCTAAGTTTTATTGACTTAATTGACATTAGAGGAGCACTGTATGACATTATGACATTAGCATGAGCACACCCATGCCTACCTTCAATAAAGGAGGATAACTACGCCTTCTCCTTCATTCGGGGATTCTAACTGGAGCACTCTGGGGGTGATCTATGTGTCATAAATGCACTTAATTGTTAACTGGTGGTTACAATTAGTTAAACAGAGTAGTGAAGGAACCTCCTTTCATTAAATTGATTATTTAATGATTATTTAATGAACTGGAGTCAACAGGGGCACCACCAACCACTTCTGATGGTTAGTTACACTTCAGTTAATACCTCATAGGGGTTCATTGGGGTCACTGATGTGCTACCACTTGTTGGTTGGCTTGCAATGACATGTGTCTGAGCTAATTTTAGATAGACTTAGTCATTTATTGCACTTCAACCTCAGTTAGGACTCAGTTGAGTCAATTAGGGTTTTGATCAGTGGTTAACTTGAGTGTTTAATGTGGCTTACATTCAATTAAGCTAGACTCACTCATTGAATTCGATTGACCTCCTTGGGAATTTGAATTGTTTTGGCATTCATGCATATGGCATGATTATTATAATTGTATTATTCATTATTCATTTGATTATACAGAGCTGCTACTTCCATTGCAACACCATTTTGCCAACTTTATGCATATTTGTCCGAATTCTTTATGAGACTGTGTTTTCAGTTCCTAGGCCACTATGACAAATTAATATGGTATCAGATCTCATGGTAGGGTGAAGCTCAGATCTCTCAAAAACAAGGTTTTTGACAGATCTTGCATGAAAAATTGAGCAAAGCTCAAAAATTCCAGCACTACACCAGAAGCCAAGGCTTACCACTTAATACCTCAAGTAAGGAAGTTGTTGGTCAATCTTGCTTGATCAACTATGCTGGGTGTGATGAAAACCTAAAATGTGCAGGTTGTATGACCTTATGGTGCCCCTTTTGTTGTGATTTGCAGGTTTTTATCAGGTGAAAGCATTCGCTCCAGTAGTTTCAGATGGCTTCTTCCATAGAACTCTTGACTCCGTTCAATTTTCACTAATGGAAAGGAGACATGGAGATCCAACTACATGCTAGAGGACTCTATAGAGTCACTATGGACATCGAAGAAGAGCATGCTTCTATGGCAGATAAAGCTAGATTCTTGAACAAGAAAGATGAAGCATTCGGATTCTTGTGCCTCTCTGTTTCCTAGGATCTTCTTTTCCATCTCTCGGGATTGAAGACTCCAAAGGAAATATGGGACAAATTGGAAACCCTGTATGGAAAGTACGATGATTTGAGAGTATACCAGCTTGAGAATGAGTTGATGTCTCTCTAGCCTTCCAATTTCGAGACCTTGAATGAATTTTTCACAAATTTCAAGCACATTGTATTACTGTTGAAGCAACGTAAAGTGGAGAAGGAGAATGATCAGCTCATCCTCGCCATACTCTCCAAACTTGGAGCTGATTATTTGTTTTTTATCTCTACATTCCGTGTAGGGAAGCTCACAACCCCTCGATGGAAGATGCCTTCACTCAATGCCTTCATTGAGTCCCTAACAAGTGAACATGATAAGCTTGTCTAGATGCAGATCATCAGATCCTCCCATGATCAAGCCCTCCATGTCTTGGGGCCCAAATATATGAAGGGTAAAGGAAAGCAGCATAGGAACCCAAACTCTAAATTCGAAGCTCCAAAGCCTAAAGTTGAAAACCAGCAGCATGAAGAGTCTTCCAGCTCAAATAAGAACTAAGGAAAAGGGCATCATGGAAAGGAAAAATTCAAGTGTTCATATTGCAGGAAGGGACTCCACCCTAAACATGCCTGCATGAAGAAGAAACTTGATGAAGCTACCTCTCTCCTTGAGAGAAACCACATCAATCTTCTGGAAATCTTTTGGAGGAGAGATCAGCAAGATCGGGAACCACAGCATGAAAGAGGTCATGCCCTCATGGCAAGCACTTCGAAGTCCAAAGCACTCTTGATAGATTCTGGAGCTTTGAACCACATGATGGATGAAAGAGACTCCTTCTCATTTTTGGAGAACAAAAAATCCATCCCCATCCACATGGGAGATGACTCCACCATCATTTTAGAAGGACAAGGTACTGTAGATCTTGAGAATGGCTATTTTTCAAATGTTTTATATGTACCATCTCTGGCATCAAACCTCCTTAGTGTTTATCATGACACATACGTGAGTGCCCAAGAGAGTATCCTTCAACCCTAATGATGTAGAGATCATGGAACTTGCATTTGGGAAACTTGTTGCAAAAGGCCTTGCAAACCATCATGCAAAAGCCTATGAGTTTTCCCATTTTGTGGCGGATGTAAATCCCACCACACTCTTGACTCATGGAAATGAAGTTAGTATACTGTGGCATGAGAGGTTCGGCCATCTCAACTTCAAATACTTGCAGCAATTATAGAAAAATTATATGGTTGAAGGCCTCCCGATCATCAAGGCAACCACTGGAATTTGCAAAGGCTGTGTTGTTGGAAAGCACCCTGAGCATAAGTTCGATCGGGGTAAGGCAAGCCAAGCATCATGCATCTTAGGACTGATACATTCTGATATTAGCGATCCCATGCCTATCAATTCCATGAATGGATCAAGGAACAATATAAATTTTATTGATTATTTTTCCAGGTACACATGGGTCTTCTTTATCAAAAAGAAGTCTGAAGTCTGTGAAAAATTCACTGATTTAAAGGCCTTGATTAAGAATGCATCTGGAAAAAATATCAAGATCTTGATATATGATAATGGTGGGGAGTATGTCAATAATGAGTTGATTCACATATGTTCCCAAAGTGGTATTCAGGTCCAGCATTCAGTTCCCTACACTCCCCAGCAGAACGGTGTAGCGGAAAGGAAGAATCGGTCTCTCAAGGAGATGACCACCTATATGTTGGAATCAAAGAAGTTGGCTATGAATTTGTGGGATGAAGCCATGCATGCTACATAATATATTCAGAACAGAGTGCCACACTCATCAGTGAAAGGGAAGACCCATTTCAAAGCATACTTTGGACACAAGCCGGAGCTGTCGAATCTGCGGATGTTTGGGTCCACTGCATGGGCCCAAATTCCACTTGATAAAAGGAGGGCTTTGCAACCGCAAAGCATAGAATGTTTGTTTATTGGATATCCAGATGAATCAAAAGGTTTCAAGATGATGGATATCAAAACAAAATATATCATCATCCAAAGGAGTGTCAAGTTCGATGAGCCTCTTCAGAAGGTGGAACTAGTGAAGGAGAAAAATGTTGAATTTCCTTCCTATTCTATTGAATATTTGGATGATGAAATTGGGGGTGATGACCCTGATTTGGATCCTCTAATTTTTTATATCAGTGTATAGAAAACATCAGATGTTGACTCAGAACCTAAAGTACAAAATCATCTCCCAACTCGGGCCCGACAGACACTCTCCTCTGCAGGAGAAAACATTGGAAATCCGGATGATCCAAGGAGAACCCGGTCTGATTTCCAAAGAGCAGGTATTGTGCTCTTTTGTCCTAATTATTTGCTGTCCAAATATTATTATTTGATGATAATTTCAGACCCTAAGTCTTACTACCATGCTCGGAAGGATTCGAGATGGCAAGTTGCCATGGATGAAGAGATGAATTCTCTTCAGAAAAACACTACTTGGGAGCTAGTTTCTCTTCCTCCGGGAAGGAAATTTGTTCAATGAAAGTGGGTGTTTTGGACTAAGGTTGATGCATATGGAAGCACTTGAAAATATAAGGCAAGGCTGGTGGAAAAAAATTTTCTCCTAAGTCTAATGTGTGGACTACCATGAGACTTTTGCACCAGTTGCAAAAATGGACTCAATCCGCCTAGTTTTGGCAATTTCAGCATCTAAGCACTGGGAAGTGCATCTTATGGATGTTAAGTCATCCTTTTTGCATGGAGATATTCATGAGGAGATATACATGAAGCATCCTGACTGCTACATCTCTGATCCATATTTGGTTTGCAAGCTAAAGAAGTTACTATACGGGTTAAAATAGGCCCCAAGAGAGTGGTATTCCAAAATGGATGCCTTCCTTCTCTCGCAAAAATTCCAAAGGTGTATATCAGATAAAAATGTGTATATACAAAAGTCTGATGGTAATTTGATTATTATTGTTTTATATGTTGATGACTTACTGATCATAGGTAGCATAGTTGCTTCTATTTCAGTCATCAAAACTGCTCTCCACAATGCATTTGAAATGAGTGATTTGGGGCTCTTAAAACAATTTTTGGGGCTCAAAATTGAGCAAAATTCTGATGGGATAATGCTCACTCAATACAAATACATATCAGACCTGTTATTCAAGTTTAACATGGCTGAATTTAGGCCTGCACCATTCCCTTTCTTTTCAGGGATCAACCTTGAAGAAGGAAAAAGCACACCTCCCATGGACTACACTATTTATCGACAGTTGATTGGTAGCTTGTTGTACTTGACTCATTCTTAGCCTGATATATATTATGCTATGAATGATGTATCAAGATACATGCAGCAGCCCCATGATCTTCATTGGAAGGCAGCCAAGAGGATCCTCTAGTACATTCAGGGAACCAGGACCTACGACATTCACTATGCTGCAGACTCCAAGCTAGAGCTGGTTGGATACACAGATTTCGATTGGGCGGGTGATTCTATTGATCAGAATTCAACTTTTGGATATGTATTCATGTTTGGTGGTGGCCCCATTTTCTGTTCTAACAAAAATCAGGCCACCATAGAATTGTCTTCAACAGAGGCCAAGTATCGAGGAGCGGTGAATGCTTGCATCCAAGCTGTTTGGTTGCAAGTAATTCTTTCAGAGTTTGATATTCGTAGTACTTTTTCCACTGTCCTCTTTTGTGAAAAATAAAGTTCTATAAAGATATCCACAGATCCAATTACCAGGCAGAGGACCAAGCATGTAGAGATACACATGCACTATATTAGGGAGCTAGTGCATGGCAGGACCATCATTCTGCAATACCTCCCGACTGATGAGCAGATTGCAGACATCTTCACCAAGATATTTTCAAAAAATAAGTTCACTTACCACCATTCACTGTTGGGGGTGATTTCATCAGGGTGATCCAACTACTTTCAGTGTTCAGCTTGAGGTGGGGGTTTCCCAGTGGGTTTTCCCTTTTTTCCTCACTTAGTTTGTTTTTGAGCATTGTTTGAGTTTCAGTCTTGTACAGGGTGACCTATGGCCTTTGTTGTTGGGGCCCTAGAATTCTTATTCACTTTATGTTTTTCTACTCCTCCTGAGTATAGCTTAAGGGGGGGTGTTGGAGACATTTACCACCATACACACTCTTTTTGGTCAATTTGGCCTAGTGAAACCAATATCCTAAGTTTTATTGACTTAATTGACATCAGAGGAGCACTATATGACATCAACATGAGCACACCCACACATACCTTCAGTCAAGGAGGATAACTAAGCCTTCTCCATTCAAGGAGGCTAACTGGAGCACTACGGGGGTGATTTGAGTGTCATAAATGCACTTAATTGTTAACTGATGGTTACAATCAGTTAAACAAAGTAGTGAAGGCGCCTCCTTTCATTAAATTTATTATTTAATGAACTGGAGTCAACAGGGGCATCTCCAGTTCAGTTAACCTCATCGGGGCTCATTGGAGTCATTGATGTGCTACCACTTGTTGGTTGGCTTGCGGTGACATGTGTTTGAGCTACTTTCAGTTAGACTCAGTCATTTATTGCACTCTGACTTCTGTTAGGACTCAGTTGAGTCAATTAGGGTTTTGGTCAGTGGTTAACTTGAGTGTTTACTGTGGCTTACATTCAGTTAAGCTAGACTCACTCATTGAATTCGAATGAACTCCTTGGGAATTCGAATTTTCTTGGCATTCATGCATCTGGCATGATCATTGTAATTGTATTATTCATTATTCATTTGATTATATAGAGCTACTACTTCCATTGCAGCACCCTTTTGCCAATTTTATGCATATTTGTCTAAATTCTTTGTGAGACTGTGTTTTGAGTTCCTAGACCACTATGAAAAATTAATAGCACATAATTCATTCTGCAAATTACAAAATTTCATTACCTCGTGAATGTTGTCAACACAGAATTAATGTTGGTCATTGGATGCTTTACGTATTCACCTGCACCGTTGATCAATGTTTAATTTGTAGGAGTTTAATTATACACAATTCCTTCGACAAAGAGCACAGATTACTGGAATTATTGCTATCACTTATTTCTTGCATTTCAAAGAAAGGCTTCATGAAACAAGTTACCCCATACAGAGGTCCTCTCTGAACTTCTCTACTGTTTGAGATTTTGTATTGATAAAGTCTATATGCACTAGTACGCTTTGCAATATGATAATAGAGTATTCCTTCCTTTATCTTGTTTTCGACAGTATGCAATAGGTAGTTGTGATATTGAGGGTGAAATCATTCATCCACAAGGAAAACATGAATCCTACTATTGATTTCAATCGAACTCCATCCAAAGACCAATCAAACAATGAAAATTTTTTGGAGGGTGTCGTAAGCTTCAGATTTGCAATTAAATAAGAAGTTGGAAAATATGGCACACTTGCAATGCTAAACATATTGAAATATGAAAAGGTCTTAACCACCTCCTTATATCGTGGCTATATTGAAATCCCAATTTTTGTTAGAATAATCAACCCATAGTTAGCTACCTTAGACATTAATTAATCCAATTTTTGTCTTATTTGCCTAGTTTCCATATTCCACCTTATGCAAGTTGTCCTCCACACATCCATAGTGGTCAAACTTGCTAATTTTGAGTCATGGAGTGCTTGGGAAACCTCTTGGAATCAAATCTACTTTATTCCTGGCCTCCCTAGTGCATGTCTACTTTTTTTGCTTTATTGCCTGCTTTTTCAGTGTTTTAAGGCAATTGGGAAAGTTTGACTAGGTGAAGTTAAC
>LPNX011171542.1:42203-99147 GCA_001517045.1 Pseudotsuga menziesii
CACACTATTAGCTTTCCTAATTGATTTTTCCAATTCGTGAGCTCCTAGACAATTTTGGAAACTGCTTTATGCACCTATGGGGGATTTGCTTAGATTTAGTAAGCCTGCTTTTGACTCAATTCGAATGGCATCTTCATGCATTCAAATATCTCATGTAATTATTTATTGTGGAAGCCTATTAATTCACAAGGTTGGCTATTGTACACTTATTCAATACAGATTAGTGTTCAGCTCCATATTCAGTCTCCTTTGTGAGTAATTTGCATGTGTAATTGGCAATTGTTGTGAGTGTAATTGTTCTAACACCTGGGTTCAATTTCCACATGGTATCAGAGCCTTTGTATATTGATTTCTCTCCTTCCAATTTTTTTTGCAGGTTCGAAATCATTGATTGGGAGCATTCTGCTGACTGACGGGACAATTTCTGAGCTATGGATCAATCTCAGAAGATCATCTTGACTCCATTTAATTTATTTGAATGGAAAGCAGAGATGGAGATACTATTGAGAGTGAAAGGCCTCTATAGAGTGACTATGGCAACAGAAGCAAAGCCCAATGCAGCTGCAGAGAATATAAAATGGCACAACAGGAGGGATGAGGCCTATGGTCTCCTGTGTCTGAGTATATCCAGAGACCTCCTTTTCCATATTGATGGATTGACATCGCCGAATGAAGTATGGGAGAATCTTACTGATAATTTTGGAAAGACAGATGAGATGAAGGGACATCAAATTGAAAATGAATTGATCTCCCTGAGTCCAAATAGCTTTGAATCCCTGCAACTCTATTTCTCCAAGTTCAAAGCACTTGTTTTGCAGCTAAAACAATGTGGGATCGAAAAGAAGGATGATCAGCTGGTCTTGGCCATACTCTCAAAGTTTGGACCTAACTATTCAGTGTTTTTTTCGACCTTCTATGCCACAAAGTTGACAGCTCGAGCCTAGAAGATGCCTAGCCTTGCAGATTTCATGGAATCTCTCACACAAGAACAAGATAAATTGGTGATGATGGGCACCATCAAACCATCCAAAGACCAAGCTCTGGTTGCTGGAGATTCGAGGGTGGATTCAAAAAGCAAAAAGAAATCTAAAAAGCCACCTGAGAAAAAGAGAGATAAGAACAAGTCTCGAGAGGAGCCTCAAGGTTCCAAGAAGAACCCCCAGAAGAAGAAGAACAAAGGAGAAATGAGCAAGTGCGCATACTATAGTAAGGGCAATCATTCTAAGAGCTCCTGCATGAAGAAGCAAATAGACATGCTGACCCAACTTCTGGAGAAGAATGGCATCTCCCTTCCAAATAGCTCAAAGAAGAGGGAAGGAGGATCAAGTTCAGAAGACAGAGAGAGAGTTCATGCATTGGTTTCTGGCACATCAAGCTCGCCTAGTTTCATCATTGATTATGGAGCTTCAAGACATATGGTTTTGACCAAGGATGCATTCACCTCACTTGACATGTCGAAAGGTCCACCAATAGTACTGGGAGATGACTCTCTCACTGAAAGTTTGGGCAAAGGGAGGATTGATCTTGACCATGGTAAGTTCAGCAATGTGTTGTATGTTCCAGGTCTTTCCTCTAACCTCTTATTAGTGTATCAAATGACCCACACAGGGTCTCCAAAGAAGGTCATATTCTCCCCTGATGAAGTTGAGATCACAGAGATCTCAAGTGGTAAAGTCATTGCAAATGGAGTTGTAAATCACACTTCGAAGGTATACATGTTCTCACACTTCCTACCCTCCTCAAACCCCTTTGCTCTTGTGATTCATGCTAATGAGGCAAGCAAGATTTGGAATGAAATATTTGGCCACCTAAATTACAAGTATCTTTCTGATCTTAGTGAAAAAGAAATGGTCATAGGGTTACCAAAGATTAAATTTTCCAAAGGAGTCTCTCAAGGTTGCATCCTAGGAAAACACCCAGAGCATAAATTTGAGAGAGCTAGTCATGAGAGAACCTCTGCACCTCTTGAGTTGATCCACGGTGATTTTGCTGGCCCATTTCCTCATATGTCAATAATTTAGGACAAATATGCATTGACATTCATAGATGACTTTTCCAAGTATTGCTGGGTTTACTTCCTGAAACACAAGTCTGAAGTTTTTGGCCTCTTCAAAGTCTTTAAGGCTTTGGTTGAAAACCAGTCTGGGAGGAAACTCAAGGTCCTCAGATCTGAAAATGGTGGTGAGTGTGTCAATTCTAAGTTTATTCAATATTGTGCAGATGCAGGTATTCATATGCAGCATTCTATCCCTTACACACCACAACAGAATGGTGTTGCTGAGAGGAAGAACAGATCACTGAAAGAGATGGAAACCTGCATGATGGAGGCTAAGACTTTGCCACCAAAGTACTGGGACAAAGGTATAAACTGTGCAACCTATATCCAGAATGGGGTGCCTCATAAACAACTTGATGTTATGACTCCTTTTGAAGCATGGAGTGGGCACAAGCCAGACGTGACCCATTTCAAGATTTTTGGCTCAAGGGCTTGGGCTAGAATTCCAACAGAAAAGAGGAAGGCTTTGCAGCCCCAAATCCAAGAGTGTCTATTTATTGGGTACTCTGAAGATTCAAAAGGGTACAAGCTGATCAATTTGAGCACAAACAAATCCTTCATTGAAAGGTGTGTTCAGTTTCAAGAAGAGCCCCTAGCAGCAGTGGAAGTTGGAGAATCCTCTTCACCGCCAGAACCTCTAAATGTAAGTGAAGAGATAGTTGAACATGCTGATTCTGATATGTCTGGTAATGATGATTTGATTTTATATCCTAACATTCCTACAAGACCAAAATGGGCATCCAAGACCATTCATGCAGCTGGAGAACTCGCTGGAAATCCTAATGATCCTAGGAACACTAGATCTCAGTTTGAGAGTGCTTTGTGCATGAAAGATCCTATGTTTGATGAGAAATGCTATCTTATGGTTGAATCAGACCCACAAACATATTAATATGCAGCAAATTATCCAATATGGCAAGCGTCCATGAAGGAAGAGTTCAGCTCACTCCAGAAGAGCAACAGTTGGGAGCTGGTTGATCTTCCCCCAGGGAGGAATCTAGTTCAGTGTAAGTGGGTGTACAAAAAAAAATTTGCTGCTTATGGTTCACCTCTAAAGTACAAGTCCAAATTGGTAGCCAAGGGCTACTCACAGGTTCATGGCATAGACTACCATGAGACCTTTGCACCAATGGCAAAGATGGACTCCATCAGGCTAGCCTTAGCCATTGCAACTTCAAAGCAATGGGAAGTACATCACATGGATGTGAAGTGTGATTTCCTAAATAAAGATCTCACTGAAGAGATATACATGCATCAGCCTCAAGGATTTTCTACTAACCCATCTCTTGTGTCCAGGCTAAAGAAGTCATTGTATGGGCTTAAGCAAGCCCCCAGGGCTTGGTATGCCAAGATTGATAGCTTTATGCTATCACTGAATTTTGTTCAATGCAAATTAGATCCAAATGTATATTTGAAGTTGATTAATGGTTCATTAATGATCATTGTTTTATATGTTGATGACCTTCTCATTACAAGAAGCTCAAAGGATGAAATTGCTTCTTTGAAGGATGCAATGAACCATGCCTTCTCCATGACAGATTTGGGGCTATTGAGCCAATTCTTGGGGCTAGAGATTGCTCAAACCAAAGATGAAATCAAAGTGCATCAGTCCAAGTCTGTCTTGAATTTTCTGAACAAATTCAAAATGAAGGATTGCAAGCCAAGAAAGACTCCTTTCCTTTCAAGAGTGAAGCTTGAAGAAGCCGATTCTTCACCTATGGTAAACAATACACTGTATAGGCAATTGATTGGATGTTTGTTGTATCTTACACATACTAGACCTGATATTTCTTATGCAGTAAGTGTGGCTTCAAGATACATGGATCAGCGTCATGATATCCATTGGAAAGCAACCAAAAGGATCCTTAACTTTGTTCAAGGAACAAGGACACATGGGATCTTCTATAAAGCTAAATCTGATCTTGATTTGATTGGGTTTACTGACAGTGATTGGGCAGGTGACAGCACAAATCGAAATTCAACATTAGGATATGTGTTCATGCTTGCAGGAGGGCCAATCAGCTGGTCAAGCAAGAAATAGAGTGCCATTGCACTCTCATCTACAGAAGCAGAGTACAAAGGAGTTGTAAATGCAGCAACTCAATGTTTATGGTTGCAGGGATTACTTGGAGAGTGTGGCTTCGAATCAGAATACTCAACTACTATCTATTGTGATAATCATAGTACCATTTGAATCTGCAATGATCCAGTTCAAAAGCAGAGAACCAAACACATTGAGATCCATATGCACTACATCAGACAGCTTGTGCATGATGGCACCATTCACCTACTCTTCTGTTCATCTTCAGAACAAGTAGCAGATATCTTCACCAAAGTTTTTTTGTGAGAAGACATTCAGCAATCTCAAATCACTACTGTGGATTGTTGATCATGCTGTGAAGCATGAGTGATGACAAGATTTCCAAATTTTGTTTTACAGTCCATGTTTAAGGGAGGATTTTTCCCACTGGGTTTTTGCCTCTTTCCTTGATTAAATGGACATGCAGTATGTAAAGGGTGACTAATCCTTGTTGCTAGGCCCTATAATTTTCTGATATATTACTCATAAATCAGGATTAAGGGGGGGTGTTAGAATAATCAACCCATATTTAGCTACCTTAGACATTAATTAATCCATTTTTTGTCTTATTTGCCTAGTTTCCATATTCCACCTTATGCAAGTTGTCCTCCACACATCCATAGTGGTCAAACTTGCTAATTTTGAGTCATGGAGCACTTTGGAAACCTCCTAGAATCAAATCTGCTTTATTCCTGGCCTCCCTAGCACATGTCTTCTTTTTCTGCTTTATTGCCTGCTTTTTCAGTGTTTTAAGGCAATTGGGAAAGTTTGACTAGGTGAAGTTAACTTGTTTTTTGTCCTCCACATCCTCCACTCTTTTCTCCTATGAAAAGCATGTATGAGTTTTCCTTCCACCCACTATTAGCTTGCCTAATTTATTTTGTCAATTCATGAGCTCCTAGACAGTTTTGGAAACTGCTTTATGCACCTATGGGGGATTTGCTTAGATTTAGTAAGCCTGCTTTTGAATCAATTCAAATGGCATAATCATGCATTCAAATATCTCATGTAATTATTTATTGTAGCATCCTATGACTTCACAGGGTTGTCTATTGTACACTTATTCAATACAGATTAGTGTTCAGCTCCATATTCAGTCTCCTTTGTGAGTAATTTGCATGTGTAATTGGCAATTGTTGTGAGTGTAATTGTTCTAACACCTGGGTTAAATTTCCACAATTTTTATATTCTTTTCCAAAGACAAAATTAAAAGGAATGTTTTAAAAATCTCGTGGTAATATCCCACATTCGCTGGGCAGGTCACTCTCAAGTTGTTTATATGCCCTCGTTATTTAAATACACATCAAGTAAAAAATGTGTGTATTCTTTGGGAGCTTAGCGCTTGGGCACCATTGGCAAGTTTTGGCTTGACTGAGTGGACCCCATACAACTTGGATCTTGAGCTATGATTAGGAAAATGTTCTCATACGTGTATAATTGGATTTCTGAAATGGCTCTCAGTGTTGAGCGGGCTTTGTAACAAAAACTTTCACAAAAACATACGTGTATAATAAACATTGGTTTAAAATATAAAAACTTGACTATAAATCCAAATTCAGACTTTACATATAACAGTCGTTTAAAATTTTTATTAAAATTTTGCATCAACACTGGGTATAAAAACTCTTTACTTTTGCTTAAATAACCATTTAAATTCTTTTTCCCTTAAAACTACTTAAAATCCATTTGGAACCAAATATGTGCTAACAACTGGCTCCAACTAGGGATGTTATCCTCCCTGCAAGGTAGCAAAGAACCCCATAGAATAAGTGCCAAATCCAATGGGTTGTCCCCAATATTTCTCTGAAACCCTCAAAATGTCTTGAAATGAACCATCAACTGAAACCATTTTACAAACAAATCCATGTCAACCTGTAAACTATCACCTGTTACCTGGACATACTTTGAAGACTGAAAGAAACTGTAACTGCAAACCTTTACCTATAACTGAACTTCACTTGAAACTGAAGATAAAAATGAAAACTGTTGAATGAAATACTCGCCATGTCGAGATTATTCATACCTATCTACCTATCCTACTTTACTGAGCACCAATGCCCAGTCAAGTAAACTCTGACTTCCATTGAAGCCAATCAAGCAATTTATCCAATAATAATGTTTCTTCCTCATGATTGATTGAAATTAGAACATAGGAACAAAATGGAAAAAGGTTATGATGAAAAGTATATCCTTTGCTTCAAATACATAACCAACTATCCCATTTAAAAAAATTATCCATGTATTTTGCTATTGGATCATAAAAAGCATGATAAATTTCAAAATATTCAATCACTTATTTGTCATGACAAAGCTATCCAAAAAGTAACTCCTCTTGCATACTGTTGAATTGATCTCTTTCTTTGTAGTCCAGTTCCTCATTGCAAACCACTAATTTTTCCACATGCTAATATTGACTGCATGATTGTTCATCCTTCTCATCTTCTGTAAGAAGAGAGGGCTTTGTATGTTCACGTAAATCTTCGAGAAAATTTTGGATTTGATCAACACACAAAAGTATTTCTCCAACCATTAACTCAAAATATGATTCTTCTTTACTTGCAACTTTAGAAAATAAACATGTGGACGGACTGTAATACTAATTGTGGACATACTGTAAGACATTGGGGGACATAGGGATGTGTGTGTGTGTGTGTGTCTGTGAGAGAGAGAGAGAGAGAGAGAGAGAGAGAGAGAGAGAACGTTGGGGAATAGATAGGGGGGAGAGGGTTAGGTTAGAGTCAATGGAAAAGGGCTTAGTAATAGTTATGGGGGAGGGAGAGAGAGAGAGGAGGTGTGGGGGTTAGTATGAGTAAGTAATGTTTGTAGGGGAGAGGGGGGATAGTATTAGTTAGAATAAATATTGGGGGATGAGAGAGAGAGTAGGGGGGTGTTAGAAGTAGTGGGGGACATAAGTATGTGTGTGTGAGAGAGAGTGAGATAAAGTGGAGGGGGGTTTTTACTAGTATTGGGTGACCTGTGGATGTGTGTGGATGTCTGTGTGTGTGTGTGTGTGTGTGTGAGAGAGAGAGAGAGAGAGAGAGAGAGAGGGTTGGGTTGGGGAATAGATAGCGGGGTGTAGGTTAGGTGTAATAGAATGATTTGGGGAATGAGAAAGGTTGGCTAGATGATCCGGAGGATTATTCATCTTCTAAAAATTACACTGATCCAATATGGTACAATAGTTATTAATCTATGATTCTAACTCATATGCTAGCCATTATATGCACAGCCCGTGCAGCTATAGCTTGGTGTGCAGTTATCGCCAGGGGCCGTGCAGCGTAGTTTGCGCATGAACCATGGAGTTGTGCATGGGTCGCGTAGCACAGTCTGTGCATGAGCCGCGCAGTTATTGCACGCCGCGCAGATGGTGCGCATGGGTGCGCAGTTATGTATGGGCCGCACAGCTTGCGAACCATCTAGTTTAACATCGAAGGTTCATGGAGGTTACTCATATACTACGAAATTTATATGCTGTGACCGCGGATCAGGAATATGGCGAAGTCCTCATATGCTACGACATTTGTGAAGTTAGTAGTGGCATCAAACGGTTACGCTATAGGTGGCATAGTCCTGTTGCAAGCACCTGTGCGTGGCAGTCATGGAAACGTGTTATGAGTCAGCATATGTGCATGGAGTTAGTTGCAAAGTTTTGGGGATATGGAACATTGTGGTAACATAACGCTTGTGCAGCGATTTGACGGGATTACATGGTTCAGTTTAGAATATGGTTGTAACGATAATAAAGAAAGTAACAGCTATGATGACAGGAGACAAGTTGAATATGTTACTCATCCTCTCACTAAAAACACTTAAATAGAGGATGCTAGCCATCGTAAGAGGACGGACAGTGTGGAGAGACTTAGATTGTTTTAGATTGCAGAGCATCGTTTCTCTGTTATAAGAATCTTAGAGAGATTTTGCTACGAAGTGTCCAGATGCTAGGCTGAAGAAGTCGACATTATATGTTATAATTTAGCTTTCTTTGTCTTTTGAATGCTAATTGTAATTTCCAGAAGAGAGGTCTTAAAGTCTTTGTACAGCATTCTGTTTACAGTTGTTGAAGTTGATTCCAACACCATTTTTGTACCATCTTAAAGAGATTAATTGGATCGGTACCCATTGGAGAGGGACCCAGAGATGTAGCCTAGTGGAGGGGGGTGAACTCCGTTATCAACTTCTGTTTGTGACTGTCTGATTCTGTGTTTCTTTTTATATCTGTTTACCAGTTTTGCTGTCTCATTGTGGTTTTCCCATTCCTGTCTCAGTCTACTGTTCATTTCTGTTCTAAGCATTTAATCGCTGTTAATTCTACTTCATGGATTAAGCAAACTGATCAAACGCATTCATTAAACTTTTTAATGCATGTAAGTTGAGGTCCAACGGATCATATTATGGTATCAGAGCAGGGTAACTATTTGTGCAAGTTGTGAATGCTTACCAGGTTTAGGTTAAATCATGGTGAAGGAGAATTAGTTGAAGGAGACCCTGAGGTTGGCTCAAGAAGAACATTCTCAAGAACCATGTCTTCTCCCAGAGGGGAAGAAGAAGGACATATTGAATGGGAAAAACCTGTTATTTCAGAAACTGAGTTTCTGGAGGCTTTTATGAGTATGAAAGCCATGATGGAAATTCTACTCAATGAGTGAGCAGAAAGGAAGAAGAAAGAAGAAGGATCTTCATCCACAGATGCCGAAGTGAAGAAGGAAGAAAAGGGTAAAGGAGTAGGAGGTGATGGTGATCCTCCCGAAACTAATCAAACTTTCTCTTCTTCTCATACTTATCATTCAAATAATGCTAATATGACTTATTTCAAATTGGATGTAAAATTTGAATTGCCAATTTATAATGGAGATTTAGATGCTGAAAAGTTAGACAATTGGATCAAGCAGCTTGAAGTATATTGCAAGGTGCAAGGCATTACTGATGACCCTTCCAGGATTCAATTGGCCACTTTGAGAATGAGTGGAATGGCTCTTACTTGGTGGGAGATCAAGATTCATCAAGATCTTCGAAAGAATGGTAAAAATATTTCGGTTTGGAATGAATTCATTGAAGTATTAAGGAAGCAATTTTATCCTTTAGGTCATATGCAGAAATTAATAATGAGCTGGCAAACTTTTAGACAAGCTAAAGGACAAAGCATTCAAGAATATACTCATGAATTTAGAAAGAGGGCTATTGTATTGAATGTTGCATTAAATACACAGGAAACTCTTCTTAAGTACATTGATGGTATGCATTCTTACTTGTGACATACCTTGTTGATGTTTAACCCCAGTACTTTAGATGATGTATGTGTTCAAGCTACACATTTAGAAACTAGGGGTAAGCATGCTAATGATACTTTCATGAAGAAATCCTTTGACAGCAAATCGAGAGGTAAAGATCAGGGGAAAAATAAGATGGCTACTATTAAGAAAGAGGGTGAAAAGCCTACATGTTCGCATTGTCATAAGGGACATGATGTCTCTAAGTGTTGGAAACTTCATCTGGAGTTAAGGCCAAAGAAGTTCAGAGGAAACAAAAATAATGGCAAAGCAAAAGATACTGTAGTAGTTATTCAAGACTTGGGATTCGACTCAGGTGATGAAACAAAGGTTACAGCTGTCGAAATCCAGGGTAAGAATAAAAGTATCTCACTTCCCATTGATGCAAAACCAAGTTCTAGTGCAAGTACAAATCTGCCATCTACTTCTAAGAAAAATGATAAAAATAGAAGTGAACTGTTTCATGTTCGTGTCATTAAAAATCATACAAAAATTGATACATTGTTTGATAGTGGGTCTCAAGTGAATTTGATATCAAAAGAAGTGGTTAAGAAATTGCATTTAGTTACTATGCCTCATGAAAAACCCTATCCTCTTGGTTGGGTTACTAACAATACACGATTGCAAGTTACAAAGAAATGTGTATTAAAGTTTGCAATTACTAAAAAGTTTATGGATGAGGTAGAACTAGATGTAGTACCACTCGACATTTGTGGAATTGTACTTGGGAGTCCATATTTGTATGACCGGAAAGCAGTCTTTTATAGAGAGCAGAATAAGTATCATCTTTTCAAAGATAGTGTAGAATATATTGTACGAGCACATAAGACAAAAACCAATCTAGCCATAGTCTTTGCAGGACAAATGAAGAGGTTGGTAAATGCTAGTAAGAACTTTGTGTTAATGATGGTTAAAGTGAAAAATGATGAGATATCTAAACCTTTTGAAGGATGTGATCCTAGGAATAAATCTGAACTAATTGAAATCATTTCTGAGTATGATGATTTGTTTCAATATCCGAAGGGGTTACCAACAAAGAGAGAGATTTAGCATGAATTAAATTTTCAGCAATATGTGCCACTCCCAAACATAGCTATGTACCGGATGTCTACAATGCAGAACGAGGAAATCAAGAAGCAGGTTCAGGAGCTGATTGAGAAGGGGGTCATCCGGCCAAGCACTTCTCCTTGTGGCTCTCCTATAGTCTTGGTTCCAAAGAAGGATGGGTCTTGGAGGATGTGCATCGACTATCGGGCCCTTAACAAAATCACCATTAAAAATAGGTATCCTCTTCCCTGCATTGACGATTTGCTTGATCAATTGAAACATGCAACTTACTTTACAAAATTAGATTTATGTAGTGGGTATCATCAAATCCGTGTTGCTGAAAATGATGCTTGGAAAACAACATTTAAAACAAAACAGGGTTTGTATGAATGGCTTGTGATGCCTTTCAGGCTCTGTAACGCACCTGCTACTTTTATGTGAGTCATGAATGATGTCTTTCGTTCATTTATTGATGATTTTGTAATTGTATATCTGGATGATATCCTTGTGTTTAGAAAAACCTAGGAAGAGCATGTAGTACATGTGAAAAAAGTTTTAGATGTACTGAGGAAGGAGAAGCTTTATGTAAAGATGTCCAAATGTGAATTTGCTAAAACTTCTTTAGTATATCTGGGCCATATTATTGGTGGAGGCCACCTATGAGTGGACCCAGCCAAGGTTTCTGTTATTGTAAACTGGCCACGACCTAACACCGTTACTGAAATCAGAAGTTTTTGGGTGCACTTCAGTATTGGAGGAAATTCATTTCTGGGTTTTCTTCCATTGTTGCTCCATTACACACGTTGACAAGTGTTAAAGAAATTTTCCAATGGGGAGGAAAGCATCAGAGAGCCTTTGACACTTTGAAGGAAAGGATTAGCACCGCACCAGTTCTAACATTGCCAGCTTTGCAGCATCCATTTGAGATCGAAACCGATGCCAGTAGGTTTGCCATGGGAGTCGTTTTGATGCAAGGGAGGAAGCCATTCTGTTACCATTCAGAAACATTCTCTACTACGGTAAGTAACTAACCAACTTATGACAAAGAATTGTATGCTTTAGTACAGAGTGTGAAGAAGTGGAAACATTATATCATGGGGAAAGAAACAGTCATACATACTGATCATCAGCCACTTCAATATTTACAATCTCAACTAAAATACAACAAAGTAGGCATTTAAGATGGATGGGATTCTTACAACAGTTTCATCTCGTAATTAAGTACAAAAAGGGAATTCATAATAAGGTAGCAGACATGTTATCGAGGCCGCCTACAAATGCTTCAATCATTCTTCAAAACAGTTCATTAACACATCAAAGTTATATTGAACAGTATGCAGAAGATGAAGATTTTAAGAAAGTATATGCATCACTAATACATGGTAAACAGGAAGAGAACTATTATGTGCATAATCAACTCTTGTATCATCTTGGTAAGCTCTGTATTCCAGAGAAAGAAAGAATGCATGTGATTCGAGAAGCACATAGTTCATTGATTGCAGGACATTTTGGTGTAAGTAAAGCACTGTCATTATTGTAGAATTATTGTTATTGGCCTCCAAAATGCAAGAAACTGTAGATAAATACATAAAAGGTTGTGTTATGTGTGCAACAAGTAAGCCTAGCAATAGGAAATTGGGTTTGTACACACCTCTTCTAGTTTCTTCTCGTCCTTGGGAAAGTATTTCTATGGACTTTGTAGGAGGACTACCTATGTCTAGAAAAGGGCATGATTACCTATATGTTGTCGTGGATAGATTCAGCAAAATGTGTATCTTAATTCCATGTAACAAACAGATCACTGCTGAACAAATAGCTCACCTATTCTTTCAGAATGTTTGGGTACATTTTGGGCTACCCATGTCTATTGTATCTGATCGAGATTCCCTGTTCTTGGGAGAATTCTGGTCAACTTTATGGGAGCTTATGGATACCAAACTTAAGAAAAGTACAACTTTTCATCCACAGACCGATGGACAAACAGAGGTAGTAAATAGAACAGTGATTCAGCTGCTTAGGGGATATTGTAGTAAACATCCTAAACTTTGGGGTGAGCAGTTGTAGTATATACAGCATGCTTACAATCATGCAGTTCAATCTTCCACGAAAAGATATCCTTTTGAAACTTGTTTTGGTTATCTGCCAAAAACACCGATGGACTTCTCTTTTGGCAAAGATGCAGTGGATGGAAATCATGATGCAGATAGAGATCTAAGATTCATCCAGAGAATCCAAGCGGTGCAGCAGGAAGTTCAGGAACAGTTGGAGAAGAGCCAGGCAAAGTACAAAACCAGGCATGCCAAGCATCGTGTTGATCATCAATTTCAAGTAGGTGACAGAGTTTGGTTACATATCACCAAAGAAAGGATGAAGGGTGAAGGTAAAAAGCTTAAGCCTATCAGGTATGGTCCTTTTGAGATCTTGGAAAAGATCGGTACTAATGCTTTTCGCTTGAATTTACCTCCATACATGCAAATCTATTCAGTTGTCAATGTTGAGAATCTTAAATTGTATGAGCCTCCTATGATCATGGATGAGGAAACTAACATACAGATTCCTTCAGTTGATGATATGGCACCTGAATATATGAATGAGTTGCAGGATGATGTTATTCTTGACAGAAATGTAAGGACTTCACGAAGGGGGAATGCTGAGTACCTTCAAGTGGGGCTTAAAGGCACGCATCCTAGCAAAGCAATATGGATGGAGATTGGGAAAGTGAGGGAGCAGTACCCTCACTTACTTGCCGAGTAATTCAGGCTTTTGGTGGTCCAAAATTTCTCCAATGGGGAGGAATGATCCGGAGGATTATTCATCTTCTAAAAATTACACTGATCCAATATGGTACAATAGTTATTAATCTATGATTCTAACTCATATGCTAGCCATTATATGCACAGCCCGTGCAGCTATAGCTTGGTGCGCAGTTATCGCCGAGGGCCACGCAGCGCAGTTTGCGCATGAACTGCGCAGTTGCGTGCGGGTCATGTAGCACAGTCTATGCATGAGCCGCGCAGTTATTGCACACCGCGCAGATGGTGCGCAGCTTATCACATGGGTGTGCAATTATGTATGGGCCACGCAGCTTGCTAACCGTCTAGTTGAACATCGAAGGTTCATGGAGGTTACTCATATACTGCGACATTTATATGCTGCAACCGCGGATCAGGAATATGGCGAAGTCCTCATATGCTGCGACATTTGTGAAGTTAGTAGTGGCATCAAATGGTTACGCTACAGGTGGCATAGTCCTATTGCAAGCACCTGTGTGTGGCAGTCATGGCAACGTTTTGTGAGTCAGCATATGCATGTGGAGTTAGTTGCAACGTGTTGGGGATATGGAACGTCGTGGTAACATAACGCTTGTGCAGCGATTTGATGGGATTGCATGGTTCATTTTAGCATATGGTTGTAACGATAATAAAGAAAGTAGCAGCTATGATGACAGGAGACAAGTCGAATCTGTTACTCATCCTCTCACTAAAAATGCTTAAATAGAGGATGATGGCCACCGTAAGAGGATGGACAGTGTGGAGAGACTCAAATTGTTTTAGATCGTAGAGCATTGTTTCTTTGTTATAAGAAGCTTAGAGAGCTTTTGCTGTGAAGTGTCCAGACGCTAGGCTGAAGAAGTTGACATTCTCTGTTATAATTTAGCTTTCTTTGTCTTTTGAATGCTAATTGTAATTTCCAGAAGAGAGGTCTTAAAGACTTTGTATAGCATTCTGTTTACAGTTGCTGAAGTTGATTCCAGCACCATTTTTGTACCATCTTAAAGAGATTAATTGTATCGGTACCCATTGGAGAGGGACCCTGAGACGTAGCCCAGTGGAGGGGGTGAACTCTGTTATCAACTTCTGTTTGTGACTGTCTGATTATGTGTTTCTTTTTATATCTGTTTACCAATTTTGCTGTCTCATTGTGGTTTTCCCATTCTTGTCTCAGTCTGCTGTTCATTTCTGTTCTATGCATTTAATCGATGTTAATTCCGCTTCATGGATTAAGCAAACTAATTAAATGCATTCATTAAAAATTTTAATGCACGTAAGTTGAGGTCCAACGGATCACTGAAGGAGGTTGGGTGTTAGTGGTAGGGGTAGACTGATGATATGAGAGGCCATTAACTCAAAAATGAGCTAATCTCACTGACTCCAACTCACTATGAGACAATCCAAGACTTATTCACCAAGTTCAAATAATTGGTGCTTCATCTAAAACAATGTGGCATAGAGAAGAAAGATGATAATCTTATCTTGTCTATCCTTTCTATGCTAGGGCCTGAGTATTTTGTGTTTGTTTCAACATTCCACTCAAGCAAGCTCACATCTAGAAACTGGAGGATGCCTATGCTGGCAGAATTCATGGAGTCATTAGCTCGAGAGAAAGACAAGTTAGTGTAAATGGATACCATCAAATCCACCAAGGATCAATTCCCTAGTGTTGGTGTATAAAATCAATCCAAAGGAAAGAATAAATTCAAGGATTTGAAGAAACAAAGAGAGAAAGAGAAGAAGCATTCAGATACAGAAAGCTCCAATTCAACTAATGAGAGTTCAAGATCCAGGAGGATAAAGAAGATGAGAGAGACACCCACATGCTGTTATTGCAAAGGCTCACATCATTAAATATATAATTTTTAGAAATAATATGGACACATGACCAAGATACTTGAGGATAGCAACATCGATCTTCCATATTTTGCAAGAAGATGGTAGTGCAAGCAAGGAGATGATAAGCCTGTGCATGCTTTGTGTGCATGGGAGAAACTGATTTCTCATATATCTATTTAAGATGGATTTGTTTCTTATTTACATTCTGATATCTCAGAATCTGAAACCTCCATCCCTTCCTTGGAAGAAACCCCAACTAGTTCACCGAAGCTTTTGCCAGAAACTGGTCATTTTTCACTAATTTTTTTATGTGTCTTCTGAAATATATTTCCCAATCCAATCATATCATTCCCATTATGATTCAGAAGGTTATATATAGGATTATATACATCCTATGACATTCATAGAATCATTTCTCCAACCATTTCATGACCAAAATACCCGACAGCCCTCAAGTTCACTAGTTGGAAAATCTCAAAATTGTTTGGTTTCCAATGCTATGTCACTTGTGTATGTTTCTTTTATGTATTGTATGTATTTCATTGGTTGTACATACATGGAATTGGAATTCATGGGAATTTTTTTCCATATTTCTGTACTTTATCTCACCACCCATTGTTCAAATCTCAAGTCTCCAGACCTTCCAGGTTCGCTAAACTGTCAATGTGATCTAGTTGCTCACTCTTCTCCCACTATGGACCCATTCGCTCATGGAGACACCATAGATATGATATTTTCTTCTGTATATGACATATATTCTGATATTTCAGAGACTCTCAAGCTTTATTACAGAGTTATGAAGGTGCTTCATCAAATTGGGAAGAAGATTCATGATTTCATTCATGATATGACAACTACATATGAGGCAGATTTTGTTGTTATTTGGGAAAGAGTTTGTAGAGATAGATTTTCCATGATTGTTTATGCTTCTATATGAGAGTATTCTTGCATAAAAATACATTGTTATGATTCTCCTCCATCAGAAAATGATTACCATCAAAGGGCTTCTCCACGTGATCTTTGTGTATAACACTTTGATGCATTGATGCATGATCTTGGCATCCACAACATATTCACCAATTCCATCACCAAGAAGTTTTTATTTCAGCTCATTGAAGTGAAGAAGAGGACCTTTTGAGGACATTTTTTATCATCTCTTTCATGTCCATTCTTGAGGGAGGATTTTCCCCATGAGGTTTTTCCTCTTTCCTCAGTTTACATGGACAAATAATTTTTTTGTTGTATGAGGTGACTTGAGCCTTAGTCTCCAAGACCTCAATAAATATTTGGTATAAGTTGTACTAAGTTAGGCTTAAGGGAGGGTGTTATAGAATTAATATACCTTAGTACCATGGTCTTACACCTAGGAGGAATTTTAATTTGTCCTATACTTATGTTATATGATCCTACTTAGGTTATACTGATTGATATTGGTCTAATAGGTTATTTTTGGCTCAATAACTCATAGTTGAGGTGCTCCACTTTGATCTTCTTGATAGTTGAGGCTCTCTATTTTGATCATCCTAACATCCTAGGCACTCTCATTGATTACATGCCACTTTATGTTTGACTAGGGGCGCTAATGTGTGAATGTGGTTGTTTTGTGGTCTTCTTGGGAATTTATTATCTCCTAAAGACTCTCCCACTCACACATGTGCTCACCCATTACTAGAATTCCTACATTTATGATCCAATATGCCTCCATACATGTTCACAGTTTCATTTATAAGGTTTGGGAGCCTATCGGTCAACTTGTATGCATCCAGATGGCCTCCAAGGGCTCATGAATTTTCCCCATTGTATTATAAATGTGTACCATAGACATCTACAAGATGTACACTAATAGAAATATCAATTATTGGAACTATCTGTGTGTGTTATTTTGTTCTCTTTTGTTGTTCTCTTGCATATTTTGTGAATAACTTATATTGTGAATATTTCTCTAGCTCCTATATCTCACTATGAAGTAATTATCAAATTTTAATATTTTTGAGATTAGTTGAACACACTAGCAATTTCCATATGAAGTGGCTTGGGACAAGCCACATGTGAGTGTTGGGGTCCAGTTGGTATTAGGAAATTTTGGTTAATTTTGGTCTCTTGGTTAATTTTGGTATTTAAAATTTGGAGGTTGGCTGAGGTATGAATAGGGCTACGATGGAGTGGGTGTTGAATTGGTCAGCTACAAAATTTTGGGTATAGTTTGGGGGAAAAAAATAATATTGACAAATTCTAATGGAAAAGTCGATGAGTTAGTTAGAAGTTTTTTCCACTTTTGGGGCAGTGGGCGTGGGATGTAAATGCAGCTAGTAGATCCTATAAAAATGCAATGGGTTGGGATTTTTGGGATTGGTTGAAGTCAAGTTTGGAATGACAATTTTTGTAATGTCAAAATAATGATTTCGTACTATTATGTCGAAGATGAATAAGAGTCGTGAGTATACTGTCGATCCACAAGTTGTGTATGCAGACTCAATGTAATGGGGATTGTGGCTGTAACACACCTAAAAAATCCATAGTAAAAAAAATCTATTTTCTATAACATATATCTAACGACACAATATTCAAGTCCCTAACTGTAATAGGAAATTATTGACAATTGAGAGTTTATTGCATATTATTTTCATTTACTTGGTCCTTCAACGTTTCCTAATCTCAGAACCCATTTATGACAATTAGGATTTGATCCATTTAACTATTTTAATCTTGATTGCTAAGTTACTGTTCACTCCATAAGGACCCTTCTACAATTATCATTCCAAAAGGACCCTTCCACAAATGCGAATTGCGGGTCTCCATTAAACTACAAATAAAATTAACCTTTCGCAAAATATCCCTTCATAATCCCAGTCTTTCCTCAACTTAATATTTCCGTAATTGAGTTTCTGCAACAACTATTCTGCAAGCTCCTTTCTTTCTACAAGATTCTTTACTTCCGCAATTAGTCTTCCGCAATATTCCTTCTACAATTGCTGATTGCAGATTACATTTTTACCTTAGAAATTATTCTCACACAATTAACCTTCTGCAATGCGGATTGTGGATATTTGGATGTAATTTGACATTTTATAAAATGCCCCTCCGCAATTGACCTTCCACGATGTGGATTACATATTGTGGGACGTATCTTTAACCTTATAGAATTAACCCTCAACAATTAACTTTCCACAATGCGGGTTGTATTTTTAACTTTTTAGAGTTAACCCTCCACAATTAACCTTCTGCAATGTGGATTGTGTATTACGGGTTATATTTTAGTTTTTGTTTTTAATTAACCCTCCGCAACGTGGATTGTGGGTTGCTTTATAACCTTTCCTGTGGAAATGTGCTTCTGCAAAACGTCTTTCTACACTTTAAGAGATTTAAATTTGTTGATCCAGTTCAAGGGATGATTTGCAATTTTGATAGGAATCTGGTCATGAATTAAATTGTATATATACTCGTACAATTCTTTGTTTCAAACAAAAGTTGTAATCCTTTGATGGGATTACTGCCTCGGTAAGTAGGTAAAATTCTTTTTAGATCTGATTACTATACTTGATTAAATCTTGGTGGCTATATATCATGGGATTATTACCAGGAATGGGAAGAAAGATCATACTATTGCCATTAGTTAGGGCATCTTGATTTAAACTATAATGTGGATTACAATGGTTCCCATAAAATCTGGCCATTTAACTAAAAAAGTAATGATTAATAGGATATTTGTAGATTCGTAATTGGTTAACTAAATGAGTTAAAATCATTTAATTGATGATTTCCAAAGAACCCAATCTGAACAGTCTTGATTGTACAAGTATTTATGAGACAAGGTTTTAATTTAATAAATTATAGATCTATATATAGATGCGACTTACAATTGATAACAAAACCGTCCAGATTATAACATTTCAGACTAAGTTTACACAGAGAGATGACTGTAATATTCGATTGTGAATCTTCTTATACTCTGACCATAAATTTTATATAAACTAGTTATTCCTATATACCTTGATCGTAACCATTAACTAGGTCTATTTCATTATACATTATGAGATTAATTTAACAGTATTAATTCATAGACAAGTGAATAATTCTAGAACATGTATTGAATTCGAAACCATAACCGATCAGCAACGTCCAAATCAAAATAATTATGCACAGAAAAAATTACTAATTACTACAGTAGTAACATTACTCTAAATCCTCGATGCGAGTATGGATTCCTGACCTTAGATGTGTTTAATAAATAATCTAACATTGTACAGATCTGATATACTACAGGAAAAAAACATGGATATTTGTTCTTCAGAAATGTGTAAACACTACTTCCTAGAAGTATAGATGTGATTCAACATTAAAACACACATTATACTATAACTAAAATCAATCATAAGCAACAAAATAAGAACCTAGCACCAATGGTGGGAATACAAAAGTGGAGAAGTTTTTCATCCCAACTAACTCCTAGAGCAGGCAAGTTACTTGCTCTAGAACCCTCGAGCCTATTCATTGAACCATGAGAGAAAATCCACTAATGCGCCATCTCTTGCATTATCAGATCCAATCCTCATCCAATGATAGCCTCCTGCTACTTATGGAAATAGTAATTTATAGTATTTTTCCTAGGACTTGGTCATTTATGAGCCTCCTGCTCTTTAGCACTCAGCTAGGAGTGTTTACCTAGTTTTTGGGGATGATGCCTCCTGCATCTTGAGTTCTCACTCAGTGGATTCTACCACTTGTATTTTCCTCTTGTGGGTCAACAAACACTCTTCAATAGCTATATCCACTTTTTCCCCCCTTCAACATATTTTATTAAATACAAATGTTTTATTACAAAATGTTTTATTCTTGACTTTTCGGTAAAAAAAAATAAAATAATAATTAAATTATTTTCCAACATAATCAATAACAATTATTAATTAAGGGGGTGTTATAGTGGAGGAATGTTTGCAGGATGTGTGCACAGACCAAAGCATTCGAACTATGAATCTTTCTAATTAACGAGCACTTTTGTATTTTTTCCCATCTTGGGTTTCCACTTTAAATTTATTGAGTCAAATGGTGTATGATGAATGTGTGTGTTTTTTTGTGTATTGTTGCGACCTGTGACAATGTGTTAATTTATGAATAAGTACTCGAATAAAAAAAGATTCAATTGGTTTCATGAATATGTTTAAGGTTGTGAATAGAATGTAATATATTGTCATGGTAGTTATTATATTGATGTCCTCTATGTCGATGTTTAGTGAAAGAAGATATTTGACTTTACTGTAGAAACCTGGTTCCTATAACTCTTATAGGTATCTCTAGTGAGACCTCACTTGTTCCACAGGTGTTATCGATGGGGTTAAACCCTCCCATGCTGGTACCTTAGGTATTTGTTGGTTTGGTTGAATTTGAACCTGGGTTAGTTGAGATTGAGCCAACATATATGTCTAGAAATTTGAGACTCATTTATGGTGCTCAAATATTTTTAATGGTGTCCATATCATCATTTGAAGGAAAAATATTCCATAGACATATATCATTAGTGATTTAAGGCCTTATTCATGGCCCTTGAGTCTTAGAAGTTACCTTTTAGGACTATGCCTAAGTTTCATTAACTAGCCTTTGTGCAAACCATCAAATTAATACATATATCTATAATATACCTAATGGTTCCAATATACCAATAATCCCTTTAATAAGTCATTCATATTGGTTCAAGGATTTTTTCTTGGCCCTCCATGTAGAAAATATTGCTTAGGGTAAAAGGTGCATGTTTCCTCCTTCCACCATGTTGAGAATCATGTGAACCATAACTTGTGCTTGAAAATTATAGTTGTGATGATAACCCCATTTGGTCTCCAAATATCCCCTTTAAAGGTCATTTGTTTGGTTACTAGAAATTGTTTTGGGGCATGGATTCCTGTCATATTCATTTACGGCATAAGACCTAGGTTTTCTCCTTCAACCATCTCCAAGGATTTGAGACACATTCCTAACATTCAAAACATCATAATATCACTAATTCTAAATTCCATGGGTCTAAGGTGGGTATGGA
Organism: Pseudotsuga menziesii; assembly: GCA_001517045.1. Lineage (NCBI taxonomy): Eukaryota > Viridiplantae > Streptophyta > Pinopsida > Pinales > Pinaceae > Pseudotsuga > Pseudotsuga menziesii. Next base: position 63,292 of record LPNX011171542.1, read on the forward strand.
ATTTAAAATTATGTACCTAGTGCTCAAAAAATGCTAATGAAACACATAACCCTAGTTAGATAAAAATACACATTCAAGAGGTCCTTTGTAGTGGTTCAAGGAAACATTCTCCCTGCAAATGCCTAAAGTATTTCTTTATTAACTAAGGCATAAGTTTCATCCCATGAACATGTTGAATTCCTCAAGGCACACATGTAGTGCTAACAACCTCATAATAGTAGAAATATCATTTCTTGGAGGTTAAGGATACCTTTGAAAGGTACCTTGTGGTGATTTAAGTCATTTCTTAGCCCTAGTCTAAGGTTTGGTTTTCCTTCCTTGATCATAAATATCCTAATGGTGCCAATATCCTCATTTGGAATCCAAGGTGACATTATATTCACTAGAATCCTAGAATCTTGATTTGGGGCCTCATGAGCTTTTGTTTCTTCCCTCAAACATGTTTTATGCCACATTACTCAACCTTATTGATAAAAAATTCTAATGGGGCTCATATCCCCTTTCAGAGGATAAATATCCAAAAGTAATATCATGTGTGGTGGTTTGAGGTCATGTTCATGTTCCTTGAGCTATAGAAGCTACCTTTAGTTTCTAAGGATTTAATTTCCTCCCTAGACTGTGGCTAAGGAACCCATTCTGATATTGGTTAAGGAACCCATACTGAAATTGTATTTAGATGGCCAGGAATCAATCCTTCTCCCAGTGCATGGACAAGAAAGGGTATCTATTTGTACATCTGTTGTTTCTCAGTCCACTCAACATCCCTCTGATTCATTTTCTTCCATTCCTCACGAAATGATTCGTTATATGAGACATGAGGTAGTTCCTCAGCAAAATCAGCATATATCTTCTCTTGTTCTTCCAAAATGCCACAAAATGTGTCAGCAAGTGAGTGGATCATCACCACTAGTAAGGAAGCAACACTTTGACAACCCTATGGTTTATGGAACTTAGAAAACAAAGGGAACATGCTCCCAACTCCCAAAATCAGTTCCTGTGCAACTAGAAACAATGGTAATTTTAGTTCTGCATATTAAAAACAAGCATGAAATACATATGCTTAAAATTCATGATTTTTTTATTTTGCCACATGCAAAGAGGAATTATTTATGTAACATTTTTCATGTGTTTCTTTTGCTAAGATCAATTAATTAAGAACTATTTAACTACATGAGTACCATCAGTTCTTTGGGCACATTGGGTTCTGATAGTGTCCATCCTTGTCTAAATTCCTTAGGAAAAAACCATTGTGTTCCCAAAGCACCCAGCTGAGGAGGCTAGTATTGATCAATTTTATATCAAGGAACATCATCCTGTGGTGAATTTAGCTATCTACCAAGTCCATCTGTCACCAAGTGGAAGTCGTGTTCAAAATTCTATCTAAATGTATGGGTTCTAATAATGTATGTTCGTCTCCAGCATCTTTAGAAAAAAATGTTGTGATCCAAAACCAACAGGTTGAGGGAGCCAGTAATGATCAAGTTATTATCAAGGAGAATAACCCAATGGTGGATTCATCTATATCCCAAGTACATCTATCGTCACATGGAAACTGTGGTCAAACTTCTTCATCTACAATAAAAATTATGGGTTCTATTAGTGTCTGTCACATGCCATCTTCTTCAGGAAAATAATTAATTTTCTTACACATAGAGGAAGTTAGTATTGATCAAATTAATATTAAAGAGAAGCATCCAATGGTGGATTCATCTATCTCTCAAGTGCATCAACCATCACATGGAAACCTTTCAAACTTCTAACTCTTCAAGTAATATTAAGATAAGATGATAAGACTCGGATAAGACAAACCATTCTCAGACCAACAATATAGAAGGTTGGAGGTTGTGGATAAAGGAAAAACATCTAATGTCATTAAGAATATTTTAGAACTTGCACCAACAACTGCTTTGTTGTTAATCACATATTCAGGTTGGCTCTCTCTCTCTAATAATGTTGATATGTTAAGTGCATGAAACATCGATTACTTGGCTACCCTAATATTAAAAGGTGTTGAATTTTGAGTCTCTGAATGTTAATATATTTTTATTCATCACCTCAATTTTCTTATTATTTTATCTGTTTCTTAAGTTATCTTTTGGGACAATTTTTATGGTATACATTTTCTTATCTTTGTTATTGAATATTTAGTGACATTTTTTCTAGTTGTGAGTTAACATAGCTCACTTTTATCACAAAGGATGGAAAATTTATTAAAGGAAAAATATTAGACTATCCTATTTATATTGTTAGTCATAAATAACTATATTTGAATTCATAAATGTGATACATTTTTTTTATGTATGGCAGATGGAAAGCATGTGGGAGAAAAATAACTTGATGCATAGTTGATTCAAAGGAGTGATATGCTCAAAGTATACCCAGGTTCAAAGGTCCTAGCTGATGGAATAGTAGTATGTGGTTCCAACCAAGTCAATCAGAGTATCATTACTAGTGGGTCAGCACCAATGTCAAAGGAGGTTGGGGGGACAATCATAGGAGACACTATGAACTTAAAATGGGATATTCACATTTAAGTGAAAACAAGTAGGTTCAGATGTTGATTTATCTCAGATTGTTCATTTGGTTGAGAAAACTCAAATGGTTAAATCCGAAATTCAGAAGTTTGTTGATTATGTAATCTCTTTTCAAACATATCTTTGTTAAATGTCATAAATTATATTGAACACAAGCCATAGTGTTTCTAAATTGGCCTCATGTTTTACAAACATTTGCAGAGAATACTAAGAAGTCCTTTGGAAATAAGAAATCAAATTTTGATATTTATAATAAGATTAAGTAGTATTTTGATTAAACATGTTGTGTTGTACTTGTAGATTGCCAATTTTTTTGTTCTTATTGTTGTTGCATTGGATTTTGTGACATGCTTGGGATGGTAATATTTTTCAGATCCCTTCCTAACATAATTTTACTTCAGAGCATACGTTCTTATAATTCTTTTTTTGTATGTTTTATTTTTGATGTAAAAGAATAATTGAACAAGTTGATTACTTTAGTGCCCGCTTTCTGTAGGTATCTTGATGGTGTACTTGATTCTTATCCAAAAGAATGGATACCGCCTACTAGTAATCACTTTGTTCTTGCACTTATGTTTGTTATCTCAGTTCTGGTTAGGATAGGAAGTTGATGCCTATGAGAATGAAGGGTGTGTTCAGGAAGGTCCTTAACAATAATGAGTATATAATATACTTCTTGTAGACAAAATAGGAAATGATATTTAATCATGCCAAACTATGCCCCCATCTCGAATTCATAGATAACAAATGAGTTGAAGCTTCCAAGGTATGCACATTACTTCTCTTCTTTCACTTCATGGGAACTGGTATGTTTCTTTAATGAATGACAAGATTTTTTTCCCTTGGCTTAGTCCTCAAATGGATAAAGTGCTTTTAAGTTTGTTGTTTTCCCATTGTTTTCTGATTTTTCTGTAATGTTTATTTCTTATTTCTTCTGCTACCCATGATACCCTATTCTAGGCTGGCATACTTTTTGGTTTTTTGTGTACTTCTAAGTGGATTTTACTTTGTTGGGACCTATGCCAAACAGGACGCTAAGGTTTATGTTTTTTCCTTTATAACGGCTATTATTGGTAATCTACCCAGTGTTATAGATAGGATATTGTTCTTGAGTTGTGAATATTAGACAGGGAAACAGTCAAGGGAAGGGTTAAGGATGAGTTTAATGATTGTCACAATGATTTATCTGTCATTTTAAATTCCCCAAATACCTTTCAAGTATTTTAGCATTTTTCATGCTTCAAGCGAACTCAATGAATAAAAAGTAGATCTAGTCAAGAACATGCTTTGGATAGTAGCATAATTCAGACCCATAAATACAATATCCATTTGAGCTGAAGAGGATAACCAAAGTATGAGGGCACCCATGATGACTTGTAAATAAGATCAATATGCATAACTTGGATTTATATTGGTTTTTGGTGTTCTTTAGTGTTATCAATTTATGGAGCCACGTTTATAATGTGTACATATACGTCTACAAGAAAGTGTAAAGAAAATTGTATTTGCTATAATGAGTTTGCATAAGTTTGTAATTAGTCGACAATGACAGGTATATGAATATGCTTCCTCTCTTTATCTGTGGAAATATTAAAGAGCTTATTTTATTTTATTTTAATATGTTTAATTTTATATATCTAGTTTTTTATTTTAGCAGTGTTGTAGGTAGTTATTTTTGAGTTTAGCAATGTTCACGGTAGTTATGTAATGTTTCAATAAGTTTTAAATTTTTAGGGTTTTTTTAAATATTTTAGATTTTATGAAGTATTATACTAAAGAGTTGGATTTTCATTAATCTTACTAATTATTACGGATTTGATGGGATTACTATAAATATGAATAATAGGCTTTCTTGACATGCATTTGACTTGTGTGTTCAAACTTGATTTTAAGATGATTTAGGGATAAATCTTAATAATCTTATAGGTCAATTGGGTGTAGCTTGAGTAGTTGAGAGAAAAGTTGTTATCCTCCCTCACTTGGGTTCAAATATTATTTTCAAACATGATTTCTCTCTCCTTGAGCCAATTTTTGACTGCTAACATGGCCTTGAGCATTGAAGATATGGTATACCCTAGGTACCATCATCGAAATGAGGGGAAGTACCCAATGGGCTTTGTTGGGAAATAGATTATGCCAAAAAAAATTCTAATAATTTTAATGTTAAACGAATGTAATTAGGGGTAAACTATCTATTAATACTTGGTCCTCCAATACCATTCATATTAATATTGTGTAACCAAACACCTTAAGCTCACACTTCCTTATCTAATTGTCAAGGGTATGTTCTACTGTGTGTCGACTTAGCTTTAATTGTGTGTTTTTCCAGGTCTATTGGCGTGGATTTAATTATTGTATGCCATATTGTTGAGTCGATTTTCTCAATATTTTATTACCTTTCCTTTTCAATGTTTTCTTGGTGCCAAAAACAAGTTGTGGCATAGATGGATATGGTAAAGTATTGGCAGGTTAAAAAAGGGACATCTGAGCATTGATGTATTGTAATAACTTTGTTTTGACCCTTTTGACCTAAGAACAAATTTTGTATAAATTGTAAATAAGCGTTTATAATGATGAATTGAAAAATATAGTTGAGCTAAACATGAAAGAATTAGCGATCCAAGGTGTGATTAAGCCAAAAAGAGGGAGGAAAGCATTGATCCATGGTAGATGAGATGAGTGTTTTTGCAAATTTTAGGGATGGTAAAGAGTATGAAGTTGGAAGGCCTTCATTTATTTACACAACATCGATGCAAAGGATATATTTCCAATCCCTTATCTAGGCATTGAGAGCACCTAGGACATTATAAAAAATATGGTGCATCTAGAGAATGGAACAATTGATGATTGGAACATGTTTGCAACTGAGAAGGACAAGATCCCATGGCCATTGCTTGTGTTTCCATGTACCTTTGCAATTGATATTATTTTTTACGTATGGAAAACATGATGCACCTGGGCATCTTCCATGAGAAAAACCTAGACATGGTGAAAGAATTCAATTCTTATTAAAGAAAACATAACCTCCTAGAACTTTTTATGTCTGTTATGTTCAAAAAGCAAAAAATCCAAAGTTGTGTTGGTACCTTGGAATGGTTACCACCATATTAGAGGGTGTGTGCCAATTATTTGACACAAATTTCGTAAGCCAAGTGTTTGAAGAAACATTTTCTCAACAAGTGTTTTTTGAAAGTCCTATTATAAATAATTCTTCATTCGAGAGAGTTTCAATATCGAGGAAAGTTTCTAGAGTATGGTCAAATGACTTGCTGGGAAAATATTAATCTTGTGGGTGACTCCCATGATTTTTTTGGTAGGTATAAATAATAAATTGGAGCATACATAGATTCTCATGGACTAATGACACCTTCCTTTTGAAGGAAAATGGGAAGAACAATCTACGATGTTCGATGAAGACTGTTACAAAGAAAACTTCCTATGGCTTGGGGTGTACTACAATAGACAGAGTAACCGCAAAAATCAATCCCTTCCCAATATGGAAGAGAAATAAAACATATAACACTAAAGGATATCAAAACATACCTTATTCTAGATGGTTGATGTAGATCCCCATTGAGCTTTTCCAATCTCGCTTGTGTTAACAATTTGCTCTCTCAACAATCAGCAAACAAGACAAGCATTCTATATAATGGTGTTAGACCGACTCTAGCATATATAATCAATAATGTATAAGAAATTAAAAGCATCCATGGATTCAATATTCATTTAAATGCACATCATTGGACAGGAAAAGATATTTCTATTAATATAAATCAGATATTACAAGAATGGCAACCTCTGTCGGCACATCTGCGAACTCGAGAAACTGAGTCCTTCGCTTAGGCCTCCACCACCTAAATCCTCCATCTCTCGATAGCAAGCTCACAAGCAAAGGCAAGCTTGGTAAGAATGCCAAGTGCTCCAAGGGACAAAGGGATGCAGAACCAAGTATAAGCAAGCTACGACAACAATGGACTATAGTTTTCTTGATCTTCAATTCCTCTTTTTCAATGTATCCAAAGGGTTCCTTATATAGTGCTTCAATGGGGTAATGGAAGGTCAAATCTGAGCGATATCAAGGCATATGGAAGGCCAAGATACAAGTGAATCAGATCCACATCAAGGAAAACTCCAAAAATCTTTGGCCTTTTGCACACATCCCGATGTACACGGGTTTAGGGGTTATATCCATGTATATACGCGAGAAAGGGTTAAAAAGTCGTGTATGGAAAATAACATGTGTTTTTATGGATGATATTGGAAACATATAAGGTACAAAAATAGTCCATGGGATCCAAAGAGTCTATAGAGGGACAGGGAAGGCCATAAATGTGTGATCTACCATGTGTGGTAAAGTCAGCTGTAACAAAGACAGCAAATTTTGGGTTTTCTAAATATACATAAGACTGCAATTTTTTTCTTTAAATACACAGAAGACCGTCGGTTATCCGACAGCCTCTGACCCTCATCCAACGAAGTTTCCATATATCCGACAATGGTGATCCAATGAGCGTGTTGATGCAACTCCTACAAGTCATCGTCAGTTATCTACCTGTGGGTAGTAAAAAATTTGACTAAGACAAGTCAAAAATCCGACAACTCTTCCTCTCAAAATTGATGGCATTTACAAAGGAAGTGGCATAAATTTGATAAGGATATGTCAGACACCCAACAACTAGTAGTCACAAATTCAAAAAAAAATTATGTCAGAAAATCAACAACCCTTCGTCTCAAAATCAACAGCATAAACTTGATCTTTTACAAAGGAAGTGTCCCACCTTCGACGTAGGAGTCAGAAATTCGATGACTTAGTGGTGAAAGATGTTGACATATTAGCTTCATACTTTGTCAAAGAGTTGATGGGGTTTGGCATGTCATCGAATATATGATGATATTCCACCGACGACAAAAAAAACTGATGTTGTTGAATAAACGACATGTATATGTCGAATTTCAGACATGGAATCTGTCGAATTTTGGGCTCAAATTCTATTGTGTTGCACATTTTATCAAAGGCCTTGCCTAAATGGGACATGCCCAAGGTGTGGTGGAATCACATTTTTGGACAAATCCATATATGTTATCGATGAACATGAACTTGGGAGACATGAAGTGAACTTGTAGTCATTCAAATATGCCATGTATGATATTGGTGGAGGGAATGAAAGAAAAAAAGTACAATTGGTCACCTATCAGGTTAGTAACAAGTTCGTGAATAGTTTTTTTCCTTCATGTGTTGCTACTTCATATATGTAACAACCTATTGATCTATACATATTTATTTTTGATCTTCCAAGTACTGGTTTGCAACTTCATGGAGGAATTCTTTGAAAGGACACAACAGTATGTAAAGCATGTACATGTGGCTTGTTGGAAAGATGAGCAATTTAGAATGTGCAAGGATACATTTCCTATTAGAAATATATTATCAGTGGTCAATTTTGCGTAAAACTACACTCTTCAACCTCAGAAGGAGATTCCGAGTTAAAATTATCACTCTGACCAAGTCAGTATAATGGTCAATATTACCTATAGACATGAGGAAGATAGTACTGAAGAGAAATGGTTATATTGAAGGAGTGTCACTTTTACGTAAGTGATGACATATGTCATGACTTGGGTTTTGTACAACATAACTTTCAATTGTTCTACAATCACCTGGAGGATAAAAATATACAAATGGAACAACATTGGATTTGGTTTGATGGTTGTACGGGGAAAATAAAAAATTCCCATGTCTTCCAATGGTTGTGTATTTTCCACAAGAGGCATAGGGTGTCACATATTTGGAACTATTTTGAGACTGGACATGAAAAAGGGGAACATGATGGAGTAGGTTCATGCATCAATAATGCATTACTTAGGAAAGAGATGAAATTCACAACTATTTCTCTCATCGAAGATGCAAAGACCATTGTTGCATGGTGTTCTTTAGTGATGGGGAAGGGAGCTAGAAGCAAAGAAGACCAATCATCTCAAAAAGCACATATACATAGATATTTTTGGGAGGTGGTTTATGTAGATTGATCACAGCTATATGAGCGCAAGACCATCTAAGGAACTTGTGCATTCCATTCAGTTAGAACATCAGACAATGCTATAGTTGAAATGTGATAGCTGGGATTGTGTATCCCTCCCCATTGGTTGACAAATAACTGCAGAATTATCCTAGTTGGAGGAGGTCCATTCGAGTATTTCACATTACTATGAACACATTTCAGATCTCATGCAACTAGTTTCAACTATTATCTTGATAACTTTGAAATGTTTGATGACTAGTTGTGTTTAGTTAGTTGAATCCTAGGTCTGCACATTATTTTATTCAGGACACATATATGCAGTGGTTTCCCCGAGAGGTAATGAATGGCACAATGAATACTAGTTGGCACGTTGCTTGGATGGGAAGCAGACCCTCATTATCTCATTAAGCAGCTCCAAGGGCATCGGATTTTCCAATTGGGTCGATGGTTATCAAAGGAGAATATTTGACACAGGTTTCCCATGCATGAAAGAAAAAAGGTTATGTATTTGAATATTATAGGATAGGTCAAATTGTATACCATTATACAAACTTAGTTATTGGCACAAACCTCTAGCTGCAAACATTGCAAGAAAGAACTCATGAAAGTCATGATACATGTTACCTTACTCCGAGCACGAGAGGATAAAGGTAACTGTTTCTATTAGAGGTGATCCCGATGGTCTAGTCGAAGGACCACAGGTAGGTAGTCAGATATTTTGGTTTCATGGTCTCATTGATTATTTACAGCTTGATAGATTGATAAATTGAATAGACTTCTACAACTTGATAAATTGCACTTGAGCTTCATCATGGATTTTTTGTATTGTAATCATACTTACATGACTCATACCATATATCCCAATACCATTATCTACCACTCTGTATGGGATATGTCTATTCCATTTTCCTTAAATATCGAAGTTGATCCTATAAGGGCATCTCCTTGAATTCGATAATTTGTTTCTCCATGGGAGCCGTGTAGTTAAGGAGTGTTAATCCTAGCCTAATAACCATTTTCAATCCTAGCTTACAAACCCTATATCCGATCCTAGTAACTTTATATTTCACCGTAAACCATAGTTGGCATTCTAAACCATAGAAACCCTGGTTTGGGGCCTAGAGGTAGGAATTATATACCCCGAGTAGGGATTCAACGGGTGTCCCTAAAAGCATGTAAGAGGTGGGATTCAACTTTCCATAGAATGATGGTTGTGGCTCAAATCGATGAACTGTCGACTTTGTTGGATTCAGGACATCAGGATAGTGCTATGGGTGTCCCTCTGCTATTGGTCCATGGACAAGGGATTTTGTTTTAGGTCAATTTTGGAAACTAGGGCTTTGCTCAGTAAGGGAATGTGAAATTTTTGCACATGGGGGTCAAATTTGCAAATTCCTTGACCATGAACATGTGATTAGCATTCCCAAATGGAACCTTCCTAGCCACACTTACATGACCCACCAAAACCCCATTTTTTGCACAGTTTCCATTCTATGTCCCGAGTAGGGATTCAACACATGTCCCTAAAATCATGTAGGAGGTGGGATTCAACGTGCCATAGAATGATGGTTGTGTCCCGGATCAACAAATGATCAACTCTGTTGGATTTAGGATATTGGGATAGTGCTAGAGGTGGAACTCTACTTTGGGTCCATGGATAAGGGATCATTTTTTAGGTCAATTTTGGAAACTAAGGTTTTGCTCAGTAAGGGAATGCCAAATTTTTGCACATAGGGGTCAGGTTTTCATATTCCTCAACCATGAACATGTTCCTAGAGTTCCCACATGGAACCTTCCTAAAAACACTTGCATGACCCACCAGAAACTTGTTTTGATGCACGGTCTCCATTCTATGCCTCGAGTAGGGACTCAACAGTTGCACTTGAAAGCCTGTCGAAGGTGGGCTTCAATTTGCCATATTAGAATGATGACCGTTGCTCGGATCGATTAACTATTGACTCTGTTGGATTCAAAAAATTAGGATAGTGCTATGGGTATCCCTCTACTCTGGGTCCATGGACAAGGGGTCATATTTTAGGTCAATTTTGTAAACTAGGGTTTTGCTCAGTAAGGGAATGTCAAATTTTTGCACATAGGGATTAGATTTTCATATTCCTCTACCATGAACCTTGTGGATAGAGTTCCTACATGGAACCTTCCTAAACACACTTTCATGACCCACTAAAACCCTCTTTTGATGCACGGTTTTCATTCTATGCCCTGGGTAGGGATTCAATAGGTGTCCTTGAAAGCCTGTAGGAGGTGGGATTCAACGTGCCATAGAATGATGGTAGTGGATCGGATGAGGAACCATCAACTACCTTGGATTAAGGACAATGGGATAGTTCTACAGTGGCCCTCTACTTTGGGTTCATGGAAAAGGGATCCTGTTTTAGGTTAATTTTGGAAACTAGGGTTTTCCTCGGTAAGGGAATGTGAATGTTTTGCACATAGGGGTCAACTTTATAAATTACTCAACCGTGAATGTGTGGCTACCATTCCCACATGGAAACTACCTAAAACCACTTGCATGACCCTGCAAGACCCTATTTTGATGCAATATTTCCATTCTATGCCCTGGGTGGGATTCAACAGGTGTCCCTAAAACCCTGTAGGAGGTGGGATTCAACATTCCATAGAATGATGGTCATCACTCGGATCGATGAACCGTTGACTCCATTGGATTCAAGACATTTGGATATTTATAGGGTTGTCAATCTAATCTAGTTCCATGGACAAGGGATACCGATTTAGGTCAATTTTGGAAACTACAGTTTTTCTCAGTAAGCGAATGTCATATTTTTCCACATAGGGGTCAACATTGCATATTCCTCGACCGTGAACATGTGGCTAGAATTCCCACATGGAAAATTCCTAAACACACTTGTAAGACCCACTGGAACTTTGTTTTGATGCATGAATTCCATTCTATGCCCTGGGTGTGTCCCTGAAAGCCTGTAGGAGGTGGGATTCAATGTGCCATAGAATGATGGTTGTTTCTTGGATCGATGATATGTCGATTCCATTGGATTCATGACATTGAGATAGTGTTAGCGGTGTCCCTCTACTCTGGGTCCATGGACAAGGGATCCTGTTTTAGGTCAATTTTGGAACTAGGGTTTTGCTCAATAAGGGAATGTCAAATTTTCACACATAGGGGTCAGCTTTGCATATTCCTTAAACATGAACGTGTGCCTAGCATTCCCTCATGGAACTTGCCTATATACACTTAAATTACCCACCATAACCTCATTTTGATTCACAATTTCCATTCTATGCCCCCGGTAGGGATTCAACAGGTGTCCCTAAAAGCCTGTAGGAGGTGGGATTCAACGTGCCATAGACTAATGACCATCATTGGGATCGACGAACCTTTGAATCCATTGGATTTAGGAAATTGGTATAGTTCTAGGCGTGTCCCTCTACTCTATTTTCATGGACAAGGGACACTGTTTTAGGTCAATTTTGGAAACTAGGGTTTTACTTAGTGAGGGAATGCCGGTTTTTTGCACATAGGGGTCAGCTTTGCATATTCCTTGACAGTGAATGTGTGGCTAGTGTTCCCACATGGAACCTACCTAAAAAAAACTTACATGACCCAATGGAACCCTGTTTTGATGCACAGTTTCCATTCTATGCCCCGGGTAGGGATTCAACAAGTGTCCTTGAAAGCCTGTAGTAGGTGGGATTCAATGTGTCATACAATGATGACCATCACTCAGATCATCAAACCATCAAATCCGTTGAATTCAAGACATTGGGATAGTGCTAGGGGTGGCCCTCTACTCTAGGTCCATGGACAAGGGATCTTGTTTTAGGTCAATTTTGGAAACTAGGGTTTTGCTCAGTAAGGGAATGTCAAATTTTTGCACATAGGAGTTATCTTTGCATATTCCTCAACCGTGAAAATGTGGCTAGAATTCCCACATAGAACCTACCTAAACATGCTTGCATGACCCTTTAGAACCCTGTTTTGATGTGCGGTTTCCATTCTATGCCCTGGGTAGGTATTCAACAACTGTCCTTGAAAGTCTGTAGGAGGTGGGATTCAATGTGTCATGGAATGATGACCGTCACTCAGATCGACGAACCGTTGACTACATTGGATTTGGTACATCAGGATAGTACAACAATGTTGGCTTGACTAGAAATACCATATGGGACTTCTCTATGTAGACTTTTCACTAGATGCGTCGAACATTTTTTTAATACATACATTTCGGTTTGTTTTACCATGTCAAATAAAGCAAGCAGCAAAGGCATGTATGTAAATCCTATTGGGTATCTAGGATGGATGGTTGAGGAGTCTGTTGGTTGTTTCATCTAGGTTCAAAACTTATGGCACTTTTAGAATTTTCAATTAATGGAAAAAAAAAACAATAATACTTTAGAATTTTAGGCCCACCACTTGTAATATTGTTAATTTGATCGTCAAAATTATGTCACTGTAATATTGTTAATTTGATCGTCAACATTATTCCACTATAATATTGTTAATTTGATCGTCAACATTATGTCACAGTGTAAATGGAAGATGAGGATATGCAATAGGTACGCGCTTGACATATTTTTAGTGGGTGTACCATTGGAGTGTATCAGACCTGATTGAGTAAGTTCTGAAAAGGTTTTGGTATTCCTTTGAAACCGTTTGACCACGATAATTTGAAAGAGAAATTCCAAGAAACAATACCGCTGAGAGCCAAACCCACTAGTTCATATTAAACTAATTAAAATTTGTATTTCATATTCCCAGAAATCCAAAAATCTAGGAAGATTTACCTATATTGTATTAGTTATTGGTTAAACAAAGAAAAGTATTTAAATAGTTGTGGTAATTTTAGCAAACTTTTCTCCTTCCAAACAATTCTAAATCTCATTATCAATCTTTTCTTACCTCCCTTGCAGATGAAAGATGAGATAATTGAGGTATAGAGAGATGGAACGTGGTTGAGCATATAATAAAAATAAATAAATAAATTGCATACAAAGTTGCATACAACTAAAAAAACATGGTATTTAGGTATAGAGAGATAGAACGTGGTTGAGTATATTGCAAAGTTGCATACAATTAAAAAAAATCAAGTACAATCCATATCTTCCCTAAAATACATTAAAAAACATGGTAAATCCCTTGCCTCTATCCGAAATATCAAAGTTGGTCGTCCAAGAACATTAGTCAACACCTTATAGTTTTGATGAAACATCATAATCCAAGTGTTAAAATAAGGTATAGAAGCTTCACATGCTTATCAAATATTTTCCCTTGACTGAAGGGTACATTTTGGTTAAGGTGAAGACAACGGAGTTCAATAATATGCTCTACCAACATCAAGATACATAGGGAGGTTGATGTGTTTGATTACATGTCAATCATATACTATCATACATGATAGAATCCAGTGGAAACCTTGCAACCCTAAAATAAACTATACACAAATATGCAAAGTCTCTCATGGGTATATAGAAAGAGTGCATACAACTAAAATAACATCAAGTGGAATCCATACATGCCCCAAATTACATATAAACAAAGATGTTAAATGGCCTATGAAGTCCAAAAAATTCACGCTACAACAAATAATTATGTATCTATCAAAATCATTTCCTATATTTGTATTTTATTCATCAATAACACCTTCTTCCACCTCTTCTAGACTCCATCCCTTGCCTCTACCAGCAATCTGGGAGTTGTTCCTCCAAGAGAATTAGTCAACACCTCAAAGTTTCATTGAAACTTTATAATCCAAGACTTAAAATAAGGTAGAGGAGCTTCCCAATCAATATATGCCCTCAATTACATATATAAACAAAGATGTTAAATGGCCTATGGAGTCCAAAAAAAATCACTCTACAACAAATAATTACATACCTATCAAAACCCTTTCCTATATTGGGATTGTCTTCATCAATAGAACCTTCTACCCATTTTCTAGGCTCTAGACCTTGTCTCCAAGGGAATTAGTGAACACCTAACAATTTCGATGAAACTTCATAATCCAAGCCTTAAAATAAGGTAGAGGAGATTCTGAATCAACATATGCACATAGGAAATTTAATGTATGCATCTGGAAATTGGAATTAATATAAATTTACGACATAAATTTAAGATGAAAAAATGTTAAATGTTTATTCTTTAGTAACAAAATTCAAGGTCAATTATAAAGTTAAATTATAAATAGTTTATTTTGTTATTTGTTGTACATTTGTTTTACACTTTTCATTGCTTAGAGATGTCATTATACCATGTGTTTATTTTTCTAATGATATTTTATTTTGATTTATGATTGCAGTGGCTACTATGGATCACAATGTAGATATTTTGAGAGTTATTGGTTGTTTAAGAGATATTAGTTCATCTTGGAGGGGTGGAGATGAACTCCACTTCTCCTTATAAGCATAATTATTAACAATAGTGGATACCATCAGCAGATCTAATGATGCATTGTATAGAATAACATTGTACAGAGAGACAAAACAACAAGAATATGTTAATTAATTGAGCTACAATGATATTAAGAAGCTCAAAATAAACAAAGAGCATATATATTCACAATTTAGAATGCCTGGGAGAGATGACATTCCACAGAGTAGTAGACCACATATTTCTATTGAGAGGTGTAACTATCAACCAATTAGAGACCATTGGATATTGGACAGATGGTACATTTTTTTTTTATTCCCCCGCATAACAACATGGAAGTATCATTGTACTTCCTCCAAAACCTTTATGTGAAGTTTATGATGGGAAAACATGTCAATTATTTTGATATGTTGGGGTTCCAGGGAGTTGGTAGGAGGATTCCCAAAAATTGTCCCAGTGTTAGGCATAGAAATGTGGATCGATAGATACCTCCACCCCATGTCCAGATACCGAGGCCAAAAATACCTCATGCACATGATATGATTTCCCAAACACAAGAGGCATTCTTATGTAAGCTGAGATGATTTCCCACCACACCATAACTATTGACACAGCAAGGCCCTCTTCCTATGGTGGGGCACAACCATCAACTTCTGGTGGTAGAGGACCATCTAATGGTGGGAATAGACCGACATCCCATGAGCCCCATATCGATCCACACATGTGCACGACATGTGGTCAAGCGTGTTATGGTCTTAGACCAACACATGGTACCTCTACGATGACTAGTGGTCAGGTAAGGACATTGTAAAAGCTATATTTTTATTCAATTTATATTTTCCATATTATACACATATTAAGAGATTCTTAATATATGAAAATTTTAATCTCGCAGGAGCTTGATGCCTCTAAGGGGGGTGGTAGTGTACTGGGTGTTGTCGTTTCTAAGGCTCAAACAATGAAGAACGAGGTAATATTTCAAAATGTGTCATTTTCTTAATACATGTTTGTTAATTAATTTGTTAAACGGTCTAATATTTACAATTTTCGAAGTGCGGGAATTGGATTTTGAACATGATGCTGGAGAAATTTATCTCAATGAATTCTTCGTTGGTGGCTTCTATGATTACCTTAGGAACACAAGTACATGGTTAATCACTGAATCTTGTTCAAATTATTTATTTATTACTGTACACTGCTTTATAGATTGCTAATATTTATAATTTTTAAACTTGCAGGTGTTGTGTGGCTATGTAGAGGGGAAAGAAATTGCTAGAAGTGATCCCTCCCATGGGGGAGATATGTCCTAGGCAGAGGTAAGTATATTACAACATGTTATTTTTTCAGTACATATTATTCCATACATTCATGTCCATGCCTAACTTTGGTAACACTTTATGACTGCAGACATACATCAATGCAAATCCTTGCACCACCTCTTAGGTTTGGATCTCCCCATTTTCCAAACATAGATAAGCATGTTGTCTATGCCAGAAGACCCTCTTTCATAAAAAGAGTGTGTGTCCATGACGATGAACCTATTGATTCCATGGTAATGTACACATATCATCCAATGGAATTTGCTGGTTAGCTTTCAATTCACTTTACAACTGGTTTTTATTAATATTATTTCCACATGTTTATAGCATCAAGATGGAGATTCCTCTATGCCATACCTTAGATGGGTTGTTGATGTTGCAGTGAATATTGCATCTACAATCGGGATAAGTCACACATAGGTATCTACTTGAATATTTGTACTTTTATAGTTCATTTGTATTGTGTATGGGCATGTATGATGTCTAACTATTTTAGCATTTGGTGAATGTAGCCACACCTTGGTTCATTAGTGCACACGAATGAGGTTGATGTTCAACCTATGGCTCCTCTTTCTACTGAAGAAACCCAATGTAATTCACTAGAACATAATTTTTTCAGTTATAATTATTTACATAATTGGTTAGTACTTTCTCATGCATGTACATGTTGATAATTATTGAGATAATTGACATTTTTTTTATTCGCAAAGAAGCACTCTTGAGAGACTCTATGCAAGGAGGAGGAAACCAGAGGAATCTATACCCCTGATGGATTCAATGAGTGTTTGTTTTATGTACAATTAAGTTGTATTTTAAAATTTCAAACTTTGTTAGTGATAGACAGCATTAATTTAGTTACCTAATCATGAAACACTATCCTTGATTTGTAGTCTCCATAGATGAACACTAGTCTTTGACAGAGGCAACAAGCATCAGAGTCAGGAAAAAATAAGAGGAACTTATAGTTTTGATGTGTTAGTCAGGAAAAATATGTACTTTTCTTACAAGAGGAAGTTAGAGTTTAGGGGTGCGGTCTATGACATGTATGTAATTTTGTTTGCATGTGCATCAATGATGTTTTTGATACATGTACATTAACAGGCCATCTAAGGACCTTCTATTTTTGTATTATAACTTTCATGATATAAAAAATATTTCATATTGCCTCTTGATATCTTCATAGTTCAGTATTATGTGTTATCAAACATGTCTGACCAATCATGTTTCTATGTGTAGTGTTCCCAATTTTCAATAGATTTTACTATTGCATGGAGATATCGGTTATAAATTTGAGAACAATGCACAATTTCAAAGTTGTGTAATGACAACAATATACATTCAAATTGTTTTTTGCCACGGTCCAATTGTATATACAACATTAAATTGTATTCACAACAATGCAACATACATAACACACATAAGCACCCAACATACCTAAGAAAGTGACCTAACTAAGTGGAATACAAAATCACCTTACCCACATAACAAACTAACAAGAATTTACAGGATGCAAGAAGTCGAGATGCCTAAGTGATGCACCTATGTGGCCCACATAAATGAAATTGGTGTTTAGTATGATTACTTTCATCTAAAAAATATATGAGATACACATATATCATCTACAAAAAAATACACCACGGTCATGCATGAAATACAACACATAATAAACCATGTGTATGAATAGTTGTATATGTTAAAGTTAGTGTAGCTACGAGACCCATTCTTGGGGAGGATGAGGGCCTTCGAAGACAAGATCAAACCAAAAAGTATGTGATTATAAGGTTGATTCAAAATAATGGATATGATTCTTTACTGTTGTATCTCATGTACATTGTTTTTTCATTTTGTTATTGTACATGGCATTTGATGAATCACCTTGAGGACCAACTTTAACATAGTGACCAATAGAGTGTTAAAGTTGAAAGAGATGAAAATTTTGTATGATTTTACTATAGTTTAAATTGATTGGAGAAGTACTATTCTAAATCTTGTTTCATATTTATGTTTATTTATTTAAGTGCATTTATTTACCTATGTCAAATCTGAACTAACCCTAAACTTTAACAGTATACCCCAAAAATAATTACAAATGACTTCAATACTTTAAAGGAACATTCTCAAGTTGTTAATTAGTTGCAGTATTACTCATTGTTATTGTTCTACCTGTTTCTAAAATGAAAGTGATAAACTTGAGTCCACAAGTTTGTATTTGATTGACATGGATTTGAGCACAAAGTTCTTATATTCAGGTATTCTATGGCCCAAATAGTATGAGAAACACCTTGGTTCTCTAGCTCAACCCTTTGCATGACTAATACCTTTTTTGTGATGGATGTGACTAATAATGAATGTGATAAAAATATGGTGTACTTTATTGGCCCTATTATTTTCATAGCATTATTTTATAAATTTATTTATTACATTTATTGTGTGCTCTAGTGAAAAAATTTACGCACTAGTATGGTAAAATAGTTCAATTATAAGAGGAATACTAGGAACAAAATGTACTAATAAGGTAGCCTTCCCTTATTGAGAAAAAACCTAGTTTCCAAAATTGACCTAAAATAAGGTTCCTTGTCCATGGATCTAGAGGATAGGGACACCCCTACAGTTATCCTGATGTCTTGAATCCAATGGAGTTTATGGTTTGTCGATCTGAGCCATGATCATGATTCTATGGCATGTTTAAGCTCACCTCCTATAGGCTTTCAAGGACTCATGTTGAATGCCTACCCGTGGCATAGAATTCCAATCATGCATCAAAACTAGGTTTTGGGGTGTCATTCAAAAGTTTTTTTAGGTAGGTCCCATGTGCAAACTCTATCGACAATTTCTCAGTCGAGGAATTTGCAAAGTTGACCCCTATGTGCAAAAAAGTCACATTACCTTATTGAGTAAAACCATAATTTCCAAAATTGACCTAAATATTGATACCTTATCCATGGAGGCAGAGGAGAGGGCCACCCCTAGACATATCCTGATTTATTGAATCCAATGGATTCAATGATTTATCGTTCTGATCCATGATCATCATTCTATTGCACGTTGAATCTCACCTCCTGCGGGATTTTAGGGACACCTATTGAATCCCTACCTTGGGCATAGAATTTTGACTGTGCAACAAAACTGGGTTCTGGGGGGTCATGCAAGTGTGTTTAGGTAGTCTCCATGTGGGAATGCTAGCCATAAGTTCTCGGTCAAGGAATTTTCAAAGTTGACCCCTATGTGCAAAAATTTCACATTCCCTTATTGAGAAAAACCCTAGTTTCTAAAATTGAACTAAAACAAGATCCCTTGTCCATGGAACCAGAAGAGAGGGCCACCCCTAGCACTATCCCGATGTCATGAATCCAATAGATTCAACATTTTGTCTATATGAGCCATGGTCACCATTCTATGGAACGTTGAAGCTCACCTCCTCCAGGCTTTCACGGACACCTATTGAATCCCTACCTGGGGCATAGAATTCCAATCGTGCAAAAAAACTGGGTTATGGGGGGTCATGAAAGTGTGTTTAGGCAAGTTCCATGTGGGAATGCTAGCCACAAGCTCTCATTCGAGGAATTTTCAAAGTTTTGTTCATGTATTTGTAGCTTCGAAATGTATTCACTTGTATATCTTATATTGTATTTAATTGTACCTCGATGTTCCTATCGAGAGAATCATTAATATAATAAAGTCACGTAAAGTCATAGAGGTTAACCCTCCATTGTAATTCAGGGAAATAGTCCCCACAATTGAGGGGTGCTAGGGTTATTAGACTGTCCTAGTGAAGTCGACCCTGGTAAGTAATTGTCAAGTGGAAAAATAGTATAAATAGAGAGTGAGTCTCTCTATTTGAAACACGCTTACTCACTCAATTGGAGTGCATGAGTGAGAGAAAAGGATATTGCACAAGTGAGAGAGAGAACAGTTGTCGAAGATCATCTTTCTATCGTTGGGTTTTACTTTTGCTATTGGTGCTCATTCTATCTCTGAGGAAGTTGTGGGGTTTTCTCCTTTATGGTTTCCCCGAGGAAAACTATTTGTGTCCCTTGTCTCTTGTGATTATTGTTGTGCATGTTATTCTCTTAGATAAGATCCTAGATCATATTTCTTAAATGACAAAATATAACATGGTATCAGAGCTAACCTAAGAAGAAGACACTGTGCAACTACAGAATTTGGGGCTTCTTACTTTTTGGGTCTCTATCCATAGATGATAAGGAAAAGGAGGCTAGGTTGAATCTCCATTGAAGGGCACATATTTCTGTCGAAGCAGAATCTGAATCTGAGCATTTTCATTTTTTGACCTACCACTATAGTGGGAAGTTAGGGCTTTTCACAGACGTGGAATTTTTTAGTGAGCCCAAAATAGGATTTATCTCCTCAAAATCAAAGTTTAGAGACCACGATCGAATTTTTTGGTTCGGTAGAACTCTGGGAAAGTCAAACCCTAATTTTCCCCTGAACCAGAAAACCATCACTGCAGAAGATCAGCTCCAGATCCAGTTTCAGCATCTCAAATTGGTAAGATCTAAATCTTTTGTATTTCCATTTTAGGTTCGCAATTAATATGTCTCATCACACCAAGCTTGATGAAAATCTTGAAGGAGCTAAAAACTTCTGAGCATGGAAGTATAAGATTTCATTGGTTCTTGAAGAAAATGAATTGGACACCTACATAAGTGGAGAGGTTCCAGTTCCAGAGGGAGATGATCCAAAGGCATTACAAAAGACAAACTTGATCAAGGCCTAGAGGATTATTTATTATTCAATCAAGGATCACCTTATACCTTAGGTGTCTTCCCTAAGGATGCCTAAAGATATGTTTGATTCCTTTACCAAGCTATTTGAAGGGAAGAACATATATCGAAAGATGAATTTGAGGAACCAATTGAAGAATGTAAATATCTAGAATGTAGAGACCATATAGTCATACTTTACAAGGGTCTCTCAAATCAAATAACAACTTGAAGCAGTGGATGAAGAAGTAGAGAATACAGAAATTGTGATGACCACCTTGAATGGTCTTCCTAGGTCATGGGACTCCTTCATTCAAGGAATTTGTGCTAGAAGGAAGCTAATCACTTTCAGTAGGATGTGGGAGGAATGCTCACAAGAAGAAGATCAAATAGTATCTCTAGCAAAAAATATGGGAAATGAAGATCACGCTCTCACAGTACACACCAAGAAAATCAGAAGGGACTGTCATCATCCCAAAGGTAAGAATTCTCACCAGAAAGATAACCCTAGAAGATATAACAGAGATCTATCTAAATACAAATTTTTTACATGTGGTGAAAGAGGACACTTGCCAAATATTGTCCTAGAAATAAGGGTGTCTCTCACAAGAAGAAGGACAACAAAAAGAAGACATCATGCTCACATTGCAGAGGATGATGGACCTCTCAGAAAGAGAGTCAAATAAGAAAGGGAAAATTCTTCAAGAGATGAAGAGTATGTTTTGATTTCTACTCTCACGGGAACTATCACTCATGGTAGCAATGATTGGCTCATAGATAGAGGAGATTCCAAGCATATGAAGGGATTCAAAGAATATTTTGTGAAACTATCTGAACATGAGTCACGCCACAAAGTGAAACTTTGGGATGACTACCAGTATCCCATAAAAGGTAGTGATGAATCCTCCTATAATCTAGAATCTAGAAAGTATATGAAGATGAAGGATGTCTTGTTTGTACCAGGACTAAAGAATAATCTCCTCTCCATATCTACATTAGAGGAAAAGCATGAAGGTGTTTTCAAAGGATGTGCGAAAGGAAAGGATACAAAGAAGACATTTCCAAGCAGCGAGAGAAAGGAAAAAGGAATCTTGGAAATCATCCACTCCGATGTATGCAGTTCGATGTCATCCATTTCAGTAAGTGGGTATGTAAATTACGTTTCTTTCATTGATGATTTTTCTAGAAAGACATGGATATATTTCTTGAAAAGCAAAGATGAAGTGTTAAGTAAGTTCAAGGAATTCAAAGCCTTGATCGAGAACCACACAGAGAAGAAAATCAAGACCTTTCGATCAGACAATGGAGGGGAATTCATATCAGATGAATTCAAGGAATTATGCAGAGATTCAGGGATTAAGAGGGATTTGACCACTCCATATAATCCAAAACAGAATGATATTATAGAGAGGAAGAATAGAACAATTATGGAAGCAGCAAGGACAATGCTTCATGGTCAAGATCTTCCCATGCATATATGGGCAGAAGTTTCCAGGACAACAGTGTATGTACAGAATCGTACTCCACATAGAGTACTTGAGAACAAGACACTTGAATATGTCTTCTCTGGAAAGAAACCAGAAGTAAATCATATTTGAATATTTGGATGTCCAGTGTATATACACATCTTGAAAGAAAAGAGGACAAAGTTAGATCCTTCAGAAAACAAGGGTATATTTGTGGGATATAGTGAAAGCTCGAAGGCTTACACAATATACTTCCTAGGATTCAAGAAGATCGACATCAGCGGAGATGTGACATTTGACAAAGACTCAGCTTACAAAAAATCTAGAAAAAAGACCTATTACAGAACTTGAAGAAATAGAAGTACCTAGGATCAAAGATACAACTATGAATGAAGCAACTCTAGAAGAAGATCGAGACATAGAAGAACCTCATGAACTTGTAGATCCACCCCAAGAGAAGAATCCTTACAAAAGAAAGCATGCATGGGTACGAGAGGGTATCCAAGGTGTAGAAAGATATAGGGCTCCAGAGGAAATGCACAGAGAAAGGAATAAAACTAGGTCCTACTCCAATTATGTAGCCCTATTATGTGACATCATTAATAAAGAACCTTCCAACTATGATGAAGCGGCAAAAAAAAAAGAATGGAAGGATCCTATGATGGAGGAGTACCAGTCGATCATGAATAATTATGTCTGGGATGTTGTCCCAAGACTAGAGGGGAAGTTTGTTGTGACTTCCAAGTGGATCTACAAGATTAAGCATGCTGCATATGGCAACATAGAGAAATATAAAGCAATATTTGTGGCATGTAGCTTATCCTAGAAAGAAGGGATAGACTATGAGGAGACTTTCACACCTGTAGCCATATACACTTCCATCAGATTAGTACTTGCTCTAGATGCAGCAATGAAATGGACGATACACCAGATGGATGTCAAGATTGCTTTCTTGAATGGTGTATTAGAAGAGGAAGTGTATGTGGAGCAGCCATTTGGTTTTCAGACACATGACAAGAAGACTCATGTGTGCAAATTGAAGAAGGCCCTATATGGTTTGAAATAGGAACCCAAGACATGGTACAACAGAATTGAAAGCTTCCTTACTATCTTGGGATTTACCAAGAGTAAAGCGGATTCCAACCTTTACTACAAGGTTGAGGAAAGGAACCCAGTAATACTCCTATTTTATGTAGATGACCTGTTTGTGACATGTGAGGATGGGTTGATTGCTGAAACGAAGAGGAAACTTGCTTCCGAGTTCAAGATGAAATACTTGGGTATGATGCACTACTTTCTAGGAATGGAGGTGTGGTAGAATGCAAATGGAATCTCCCTGGGACAAGGGAAGTATGAAGTAGAGATCCTAAAGAGGTTCAAGATGATGAACTGCAAGGCCATGACCACACCTATGGAATCAAACCTAAATCTATTCAATGATGCTTCATTAGAGTAGGTTGATGCTACGATGTATCGTCATATGATTGGGTCTTTGATTACCTAACGAATACAAGGCCAAATATTTTCTTTGCTTTGAACACAATGAGCTAGTTCCTAGAGGATTTGAGACATGTTCACCTGATTGTTGCAAATCATATTCTGAGGTACCTTAAGGGTACATTTGATTATGGGCTCAAGTATGAGGCGAATCAAAAGATCAACCTGGAAGGTTATGTGGATTCGAATTGGGCAGGAAGTTCCATTGATAAGAAGAGCACTTCAAGGTGTTGCTTCAGTATGGGATTAGGTGTGATATCCTGGTTTAATAGGAATCAATCCTACGTGGAATTGAGTACAACCGAAGCAGAGTATGTCGCAGCTTGTTCGACTAGTTGTGAGGCAGTGTGGCTAAGGAAGATAATATCTAATTTATTTGATCTCTAGTTGGATGCTACTTGTATATATTGTGACAACCAGAGTTGTGTGAAGGTGTCAGAGAACTTGATGTTCCATGACAAGTCAAATAATATCGAGATCAAATATCACTATATTAAGGATATGGTGTAGAGAGGAGCAATGAAACTCCAGCATGTTGTGATGGAAAAGCAAATAATTGATGTGTTGACCAAGCCATTAGCTAGAGTGAAGTTTGAATACTTCAAGCAGAAGCTTGGTGTTATCTAGATCGAGGTTCCTTCTAAGGGGAAGTGATGAGTCTATTTGCCCTTCTGACATGGTTACGGGATGTGTTCCCTGCATGGTCATATGTAAGTGTAGATCCCTTCTGACATGGTTGCAATATGTGTTCCCCACATGGTCAGATGTAAGTGTAGATCCCTCCTGACATGGTTGTGAGATGTTTTCCCCACATGGTCAAATGTAAGTGTAGATCCTTTCTGACATGGTTGCAAGATGTGTTCCCCACATGGTCAGATGTAAGTGTAGAGACCTTCTGACATGGTTGCGAGATGCGTTCCCCACATGGTCAGATGTAAGTGCAAAGCACTTCTGACATGGTTGCAGGATGTGCTCCCAACATGGGAAAATGTAAGTGCAGATCCTTTTTGACATGGTTATGGGATGTGTTCCTCCCATGTTCATATATAAGTGATGTAGAAGATGAAGACCTACATGGAGGCTAGGCATTCAACCAACATGGAAAAGGGATGGCTCTGTATAACTTTCTATGATGAGTAGAATTGATAGATAGCACCATTTTCTCGAGATAGTGGGAGCAATGATGTTGCTGATGATCCAGCTTGATGATGATCCAATTTTAATGATAATCCAGAAACGAAGACTTATGCTAATGAACTGTGTTAAGAGAATACCTTCCTATTTAAGAGGGAGTGTTGATGTATTTGTAACTTTTAAATGTATTCACTTGTATATATTATATTGTATTTCATTTTACCCCAATGTTCCTATCGAGAGAATCATTCATATAATAAATTCATTTAAAGTCATAGAGATTAACCTTTCATTGTAAGTTGGGGCAATAGTCCCCACAGTTGACGAGTACTAGGGTTATTAGACTCTCCTATTAAAGTCGGCTCTGGTAAGTAATTGTCAAGTGGAAAACTAGTATAAATAGAGAGTGAGTCTCTCTATTTGAAAAACACACACTCACTCCACTAGAGCACATGAGTGAGAGAAGCAGAGCTCACACAAGTGAGAGAGAGAACAACTGTCAGAGATCATCTTTCTGTCTTTGGGTTTTACTTTTGCTATTGGTGCTCATTCTATCTCTGAGGAAGTTGTGGGGTTTTCTCCTTTATGGTTTCCTCCAGGAAAAATATTTGTGTTTCTTGTCTCTTGTTATTATTGGTGTGCATGTTATTCTCTTAGATAAGATCCTAGGTCAAATTGCTTAAATGATAAAATCTAACAAGTTGACCCATATGTGCAAACCTTTCACATTCCCTTACTGAGAAAAAACCTAGTTTCCAAAATTGACCTAAAATAGAATCCCTTCTCCATGGAGCCAGATGATATGGCCACCCATAGCACTATCTCGATGTCCTGAATCCAATAGAGTTTATGGTTCTTAGATACGAGGCACGAACATCATTCTATGACACAATGAATCTCACCTCTTATAGGATTTCAAGGACACCTATTGAATCCCTACCTGGAGCATTTATGGGGGTTCATGCAAGTGTGTTTAGGAATTTTTCATGTGGGAATACTACACACAATTTCTCAATTGAGGAATTTTTAATGTTGACCCCTATCTACAAAACATTCACATTCCCTTACTCAACAAAACCTTAGTTTCCAAGATTGACCTAAAAGAGGATCCCTTGTCAATGGATCTAGAGGAGAGGGCCACCCATAGAACTATATCGATGTCTTGAATCTAATGAAGTCAATAGTTCGTCAATCCAACCCATAGGTATGGATTCAACAAGTGTCCCTAAAATCCTGTAGGAGGTGAGCTTCAATGTGCTTATATTTCTTCAGCAACCCTTATTTCATATTTTAGTTCATTCATTCCTGAGGATCCTAAGATTCACAAAATTAACCAGAGCACATGCATTGTTATAAAAAAACTTCACATTTCTTACTAATGCATTAGGTCTATCACTCATTAAAGATGTGCCACAACTATATCAATTATACATACTATAAACTGGATATTTATGTTTCAAATTGAAGATCACCACTAGGATTGTAAGTGGACCCCAAGACCAACTTCGAGATTCAAGGTAGATGCAAGAGACATATCCCACAAGAGGGGGGTGCGAACTAGGGTTCCCAGGTTTAGAATACAAACAGGGGTTTCTTGGACTTTGGTGCATATTTGTCACATAATGGTTTAGGCACAAATGTATTGGGATAGATAATTGTCTCGGTATATTTGGAATGAGTAATGTAAGTATGAATATAATACAACAAATCCATGATGAAGCTTGTGCAATTTATCAAGTTGTACAAGTCTATGCAATTTATCAATCTATCAAGCTGTCAATCTATTAAGTTGTAAATAATCAATGAGACCATGAAACCAAAATCACCGCATGTACATGTACATTACATATTTATAACATAGTACATAAATACAATGAATCCCACATACTTGACTACCTACCTATGGTCATTTGACTAGACCATCAAGGTCACCTCTAATACCAACAGTATCCTTTAGCCTCTCGTGCTCGGAGTAAGGAAAGAAGTATCGTGACTTTGATGAGCTCTTGCTTGGCATTGTTTGTAGCTGGAGGTTTGTTCCAATAACTAATTTTGTATAATGGCATACACTTTTATTTGGTCTATAATATTCAAATACATAACCTTTTTTTCGCGTTGGAAACGTGTGTCAAATATTCTCCTTTGATAACCATCGACCGAATGGGAAAATCATTTTTGTCAAAGTTGATTAATGATACATTGAGGGTATGCTTCCCATCCTAGAAACGTGTCAACCAGTAGTCAGTGTGCCATTCATTTCCTCTCATGGAAACCACTGTGTATAAGATCCCTGAATAAAATAAAGTTCCAAACAAGGATTCAGCTAACTAAACACAACTAGTCTTCAAACATTTCAAATTTATCAACATATTAGTCAAACCTGGTTGTACGAGATCTGATATGTTGTCATAGTCTGGTGAAATAATTAACTAGTCCTCCTCCAACTGGTATAATTATGTAGCTATTTTTTTACCAATGGGGAGTGATACATGATCTCAGTTATCAACCCTATATGTGGATTCACAATTGTACCATTCACCACTATTACATGGATAACAAAAATAAGAGAGTGTCCTTGTCCACATTTCAACTATAGAATTATCTGACATTGTAACTGAATGGAATGCACAAGTTCCTTGGACGGTCTTGCACTCATATTGGTCTGATTGATCTACATTGAGCACCTCCCAAAAATATCTATGTACGTGTTCTTTTTGAGATGATTGGCCATTTTGTGTTCTGGTTCCTTTCCCCATTACTTAAGAACACCATTCAACAATGGTCTTTACATATCGAATGAGAGAAATAGTCATGAACTTAATTTATTAACTACGTAATGCAGTCTTAATTCCTGCACCTACTCCATCATGTTCCCCTTTTTATGTACGGTCTAAAAATATTTCAAAATATGTGTCACCTTGTGCCTCTTGTGGAGAATACAAAACCATTGGAATACATGGGAATTTTTTAATTTCCCCGCCAAACCATCAGTCCAAATATAATGTTGTTCGATCTATATATTGTTATCCTTCATGTGATTGTAGAACAATTGAAAGTTGTGTTGTACAAAATCCTAGTCATGACACATGTCATCACTTATGTAAAAGTCATACTCATTCAATATAACCTTTTTTTCTTTACTACTATATACCCCATGTCTATAGGTGATATGGACCATTATGCTACCCTGGTCTGAGTGATAATCTTGACTTTGAATCTCGTTTTACAATTGAAGAGTGTAGTTTTCTACAAAATTGACCACTGATAAGATAGTTCCAATAGGAAATGTATCCCTACACATTCTAAATTGCTCATCTTTCCAACAAGGCACATGTACATGATTTACATATTGTTGTGTCTTTTCAAATAATTCCTCCATGAAGTTGCAAACCCATACCTGGTAGATCAACAATAAACATGTATAGATCAAAAGATTGTTACATATATGAAAAATAACAATATGAAGAAAATTTTTATTTGAGGAACTCTTTACTAACTTGCGAGGTGACAAATTGTATTTTTTTTTCATTCCCTCCACCGATATCATACATGACATATTTGAATGGCTGCAATTTCACTTCATATCTCCCAAGTTCATGCTCATCGATCACATGTATTCATTTTTTCAAAAATTCCATTACACCACACCATGGACTTGTCCCATCTACGCAAGACCTTTAATAAAATGGGCAACCTTTTGTCCTTCTACGCAAAATGCTATGAATAAAGTCTCTAGATGATTTTAGTGGCCCATGTAATTGAGAATCCATGCTCAATATTGTTATGCAATACATGAAATATATGTATATATGTGTCATAATAATAACTGTACTCAATGTGACATCGACAGCAACATGTGTTATGAGTTTGTTTATTTTAACATACCATTGTTTTCATTTCTCGAACGATCTTTGTCCCAAGTTAAGTTGATTATGTTCATGCCTAAATATCTCATATAATTATGTTTGTTTCATGTCAATTAAATGTTTAATGTGGGGCTTGCGATCCCTTGAACCCCTTCTTGATTTTAGTATATCTTTTTGGTTGGAAGAAGGTCTACTATTTTCATTGCAAAAATCCTGCACCAGTCCCTTTACCGCATCAATGAGATTCATATCAGAGCATGGAAACCTGCCAATGAAGGACCATACATCTATTTGAACAAAGTCAATTTGTTCTCTTCTAGACCAATACCTACATAGTGTTTTGATATCCAAATATACAAGTTTATATGTAGGCTTAAGTATTCGAAGGTCTCTAGTGCTTTTGTTCACGATTTATTGTGACAACACATGATGAGCAACATTGTGATCCTTTGAATGAGATTTCTTTCCAATTGTACTAAGTGCATCTACTAAAATTCTGACAATATGAGAACTTGGTTTAGAACTTTTTTTCATCTTTATCCTTAATTTTCTCCTAACAATAGTTATAGACCTAGATTTTAATAACGATATAAATAATATACATTTATCTCCATCACATTTAGAATCAAAATAGTTGACAAGTATCTATTGAGTTTATATGTAATACTGCGTTTAGACATCGTAACTTCAAGCAAACCAATGACACTTTCATCGATCCATATACCTGTTGGAGTTCTTCGGTGTGAAGTTGCTAATGGAGGTAGGGAGGTTGGAATTTCACGTTGTACCATATCACCAGGTCGATCTGGCATTTCAACATGAGATTCATGTCCTTTTGTCTCTTTTTCTCAGTCATATGGTGGCAATGGGAAATCCTCCTGGGTGGTCTAAAAAGAATTGTCTTCTTTGAGCATACAGTCGCCATGTAATGACTCTCTAACTTCGTCACTTGCATACCCACATCCAAGTAAATATGGAAAGGTTTCAGGTGTCCTTGATGTGCAACTACATTTTAATCCTTGATCAGTGACATGTGGTGCTTGCTATTCAACTGCTATGGAAATTGAAGGCCCCTCGAGCGAATGCTTTTGTCTTTCTTCTTGCGGATTGGTAGGAAGAACTGTGGAATCCTTTACAACAGGAATTGGTTGAGTGTCCATAGAGCGTATTCGATTGGTCATTTCATTTCTTTTATTTTCTCTAATTTCTTCAAGGATTTCATTAGGTATCATCTTCCTTGTCAATTCTCTTGCTCGATTGCATGAATTTCCAATCACTACAGCGATCAATTATATATGGTTCTCCTCAATGGGAGATTCCCCAAGCTTGGTTTCTTTCTTGCTCAATTGTGCCTAGATACTTCACCACAATGAACAATGACATGTTCCCTTTTCTAGATCCTCAATTGCAAGAAAAACAATGGTGGATATTCTCTATGGTGCTCCTCAATGGGGGATTCCCCAAGCTTGGTTTGTCTCTTGCTCAATTATGTCTAGATACTCCACCACAATGACCAATGAAATGTTGTCTTTTATAGCTCCTCAATTGCAAGAAAAACAATGGTGGATATCCTATATGGTTCTCCTCAATGGGAGATTCCCCAAGCTTGGTTTCTTTATTTCTCAATTGTTTCTACATACTCCACCGCAATGACCAATCAAGTATTGCCTTTTCTAGCTCCTCAATTATAGGAAAAACAATGGTGGAGATGCTTTATGGTGCTCCTCAATGGGATATTCTCTATGGATGGTTTCTTTCTTGCTTAATTATGTCTACTTCACCACAATGACCAATGGGATGTTTCCTTTTCTATATCCTTAATTGCAAGAAAATGATTGGTGAACAGTTGGAGATGGTTTATATTATTTTTCTATTGAATGCTTGACCCTTGTCCAATGTATTTGGTGCTCCAAGCTAACCTTAGAAACTTGTGATAGAGATGGTTAATGCAATCAACGTTTTGTGTGTTGTTATGGTGATGAAGAGAATGAACACATTGCTTGCAACCTGAAATTGTGCGTAAACTATGAAAAATGCTTGAAACTTGTGTGTTTCTCGGATAGGGATTGCAGTTTTTTATACAGATAAATAACATGCACGTGATATTATCAGCAAAAATGTGTGCATGTTTTTACCATCTATAATGTGTATGCGTTATGTTTGAATAACGTTTAGTAGAATTTAAGAAGGTGGTTCCATGGCTAAGCGATCATTCAATTCTTAGGGGGAATTAACAATCACCCCCTAAGTCTTAGCCCCCTAACACCCCCCCTCTCTTCCCCTTAACTATAGTTTTAAAACTATAAGGGATGTGTATGTTTGTGAGAGAGAGGGATAGGGGCAGTTGGGGTTAGGTGTAGTTGGATGAGAAGAGGAGGAAGACAAAGATAGGAGATCGATATAAGAAGGGGGTGTTAGTTATAGGGGAAGACATATGGATGATAAAAGAGGTTACTAACATGGGGGTCTTAAATTTGTGAACCATTGATCTATAGGAAACTATGAAAGATGTAGGAAGGGAATTATGCAGTGGAATAATCAAATATAATGTACATTGAAAAAGAAATTCATGCCAAAAATTGCAAATAAATTGGACAAGAATTGCTCAGATAATCACAACATTAATCTTCATTCATTAATTAATAATATAGTGATTATACAATAAATAGAATTCGAATTGTGGGGATAGGATTTGAATATACCATCTAAAGCTAAATGAATAGCTAACTCAGTGTGTCTAAATCACTGTTGGAGCTCACTAGTCTGACTAAGGATGTCTAAATTAGTCTACAATAAGTTAAATGATGAGGTAGGTGGGAAAAATGCGCCACACTCCCTGCATGCATGCAAAACTGGCACCAGGCAAACTGATATTCATCTAACTAATTGTATCTATAGGTTGACTAAGCATAACTACTTACCTACCACAATAAACTGATAGAGGTTGCTAGTGGCACTCAGAGTGGGATACTATAATGTAGGGATTGGTCTTAGGGGCACATAAACTCATGCATGCACATGGATTAAGTGACATATAACCTCTATGTGTACCCCCCCACACTCTAGTACAGTAATAATGTCTTCCAAAGTTAGGCAAGATTAAAAAATAGACTATATTGGAAAATGGAGGATTAATTAATCCTAACTTTTGAGAACTTAGGCCTTGACAACTAGGAAAAAATTCACCCATACAATATAGATGACATAAAATACATCTTAATAAATTAAGGAAAATGAGGAAACCCCCATCCCCCCTCAAAATAAGTAGGAATCAGGAAACAAGATATACTACTTAAGAGAAAAAATTTATCTTTGAGCAAAAACTTGTGAAAAAATTGTTGCAACTTGCAACTCTTTGGAGAATCCATGCAGAATCATGGTTCTTCTGTGCATGATCATCCTGGGACTGTGCATGTGAAACTTTCCATCTTCTTCTGATCTGTTGAATGTTTCTTTTGTTTCTTCTTTATGGAGGAGGAATGGAATGATCCATTTTGTTCATCAGTGTGCCGAATTGTGGACCAATCTTCATCATCAAGTAGCATCTCTATGGAATTTTGTTGCACCGCTCTGTAGGTAGCGAAGCTATGTGAGAGAGTGAAACATGTTCATTCTGATACCAGGACCTCATTATTGTTCTATCATATAGATCCCCAACAACATTCCCAACCGCTTCAATGATATTTTCAACCCATTTAGGATTTGGAATAGGAGCTAGATCTGGATCCATATCGTATTTAGGTACAATCTCAATATCAAGATCATGTTGATATTGTTCATCATCTTATGAAACTGAACTATTAGGCAACATATCATTATCTGCAAATGGAGATGAAGGAGAGTTTTTAACTTCCCTTTCGAATGGCTGCTGAGATTTTTTTGGCGCTGAGTATGGAAAAAAGTGTGAGAATTCATATGCCTTGGAGGCATGTTTTGCAACACCCTTTACTATAATATTCCCAGTCGAGATATTTGAGATCTCCACTAAGTCAAGACCAAATAGAACTTGCTTTGGAAAGCCAGTATGTGTCATCTAATAAATAAATAAATAATTTTCTACAAGAGAGGGAACATAGAGTACATTCTTGAACTCTCCATGATGGATTTTAATAGAACCTCTCCCAATAGATGGGATCTATGAATTATCCCCCATATGAATGCTAGGTCCTACTAAGAGATCCAGAGTAGTGAAGGACTCGTTGGAGGAGACCATGTGGTTGAATGCTCCTGAATCAATCAGATAGGCCTTTGGCTGAGTGAATCCTTCTTTTAAAGCATGACACCTCTCATATTCTTCAATATGCTCTCCAGCTTCAGACATCTATGTACCTTGTGTAAGTGCAATATTGTTATGCACCATTAGAATATTTATGATTCTCCTTTGGCTTTGAATCAGTGTTTTTGGTCTCCTTTCCTTTGTGCTTCCCTCTTTCTTGTGCATTGTTTGAGTCTCCTACAAATATTTATTGATTTGTGGAGGTCTGAATCACTCCCATTTGAACCAATTTATCTTGCTCTTGTGTCAAGGACTCAACAAAACGATCTAGAGAAGGCATCTTCCAATCAGGGATGGAAGCTATTCCAGAATGGAATGTAGAGACAAAGGCTAAGTATTCTACGCCAAGCTTTCTTAGTACTGATAGAACCAGCTACTCATATTTTCTCTTTATCGCGCATTGTTTGCATTGTAGTACTAGTGCTTTGTACTTTGTAAAGAATTGTTGAATAGTTTCAAAACTGTTGGGTTGTAGTGCAATGAGCTCATTCTCCAGAATATTCCCTCGAAGCTCATATTGTTTTTCAAACAAAGAAACAATATTTTCCCAAGATTCCTTCGGAGTCCTTAGTCCCTCAATATGGAACAAGAGATCCCAGGGGATGTGAGTGCACATGAAGCCAAAGGATTCATCAAGCTGATTCAAAAACTTGTTCTTTTCAACATATTGTTGGGGCTTAGTTTCTTTTCCCATTGTCATCCTAAACATGCCTAGCTTGTGTAAGGAAACTTGCATATATGCCCTCCAATCAGAGTAATTTAAGGGAGTAAGGTTTCTAGGTACGTAAGCTGAAGAATTATCCATCATTATGTATGATGATCAGTTAATTTCTTCAAGAAGCTACGTAGATACACAAAAATAACACTGCAAAAACCAATTCAATTCACAACCATATGTCATTATAAGTATTTCCACCTCAACGTGTGCACTTTATCAAAGTCTGTCACACCTGGATAGACTTCTCTAGATGAATCTAGAGGGAGCAATGCTATGATTCTGGTATTTATGTGGAAACTTAGCTTCTTCTAGTGCACAATGGAGATCGGACAAGACTTGTTGCTAGCTTGAAGAAGGATCTAATA
The DNA here is from genome assembly GCA_001517045.1 of Pseudotsuga menziesii. Lineage (NCBI taxonomy): Eukaryota > Viridiplantae > Streptophyta > Pinopsida > Pinales > Pinaceae > Pseudotsuga > Pseudotsuga menziesii. The sequence continues at coordinate 97,572 of LPNX011171542.1, forward strand.
CCATGTTAAATTTGTGAACCATTGATCTACAGGAAAATATGAAAGTTGTAGGAAGGTAATTATGCAGTGGAATAATAAAAGAGAATGTACACTAAACAGGAAATTCATGCCACAAATTTCAAATAAATCAGACAATAATTTCTTAGATAATCACAACATTAATCTTCATTCATTAATCAATAATACAATGATTATACAACAAATAGAAATTGAATCATGAGGATAGGATTCAAATAAAGCGGCTCAAGCTAATTGATAGCTAACTGGATGTCTCTAAATAACTGTTGGAGACCACTAGTCTAACTTTGGATGTCTACATTAGTCTACAATCGATTAATTGATGAGGTATGTGGAGAAAAGGTGCCACTCTGCATGCATGCATACAAAATTGGTGCTAGGATAACTGAAAGTGATCTAACTGATTGTAGCTAGATGTTGACTCAACATAATTACTTACCTACCACAACCAACTAATGGAGGCTACTGGTGGCACTCGGCGTGGGATCCTATAATGTAGGGATTGGTCTCAAAGGCACATAAACTCATGCATGCACATGTAGTAAGTGGTAGATAACCTCTTTGTGTGTTCCCCATGCTCTAGTAAAGTAATAACATCTTTCTAAGTTAGGAAAGATGACCAAATAGACTATATTTGACAAAGGAGGATTAATTAATCCTAACAAGGGGTTGTTAGGGGTCTAGGGGGTAGATTAATGTTGGGGTATTTAGGTGTTGTAGAGTATTGTTAGGGGATTGGAGGGATTGGGTGGGGTTGGATTTTAGGGAAAGAAGAGGGGGGCTAGAGGTAGGAGGATGGGTTAGTATTAGTACTAGTAAGAGTTGGGGGGGGGAGGGCAGGATAACATGAGTAGAGGGAATATTTGGGGAGAGAGATAAAGAGATGAGAGGGCATGTTAGTGGTAAGGGGAGACACAGGGATGTGTGTGTGTGTTTGCACATGTGTGAGAGAGAAGGGGGGGGGGTATTAGTGGTATGGGGTGACCCGTGGATGTGTGTGGGTGTCTATGTGTGTGTGAAAGAGAGGGGGCTTAGGAATATATAGCGAGGTGGGGGTTAGATGTAGTTGGATGAGTTGGGGAGTGAGAAGGAATGGAAAATGGGGTTAGAAAGAGTTAAGGGGGGGATAGAGGGGGGTACGGGTTAGTATGAGTATAAGAAAGTGTTTGGGGGGAGAGGAGGGGCAGTATGAGTTACGGGGAAATATTTGGGGGAGATATAGAGAGAGGAGGGGGGATGTTAATGGTAAAGGGAGACATAGGGATGTGTGTGTGTGTGTGTGACAGAGAGAGGGAGAGAGAGAGAGGTAGATTGGACGGTGGATCTTAATGGTATGGGGTGACATGTGGATGTGTGTGGGTGTTTGTGTGTGTGTGAGGGAGAGAGGGAGAGGGAGAGGGGGTGCATGTTAGGGAATTGATAAGTGGGTAGGGGTTAGAGGTAGTTGGATTATTTGGGGAGTGAGAAGGAGTGGAGAAGGGGTTGGAAAGAGATAGTGGTGGGGGGGGAGAGGGGGGGCATAGGTTAGTATGAGTAGAGGGGGGGTATTTCTGGTATG
>LPNX011171542.1:100293-192695 GCA_001517045.1 Pseudotsuga menziesii
GGTGACCTGTGGATGTGTGTGAGTGTCTCTGTGTGTGTGTGATAGAGAGTGAGTGAGTGTGTGTGTGTGAGAGAGAGAGGGGGGGTTGGGGAATAGATAAAGGGGTATGGGTTAGCTGTAGTTGAATGAGTTGGGGAGTGAGAAAGGCTGGAGGAGGGTGGGTGTTAGTGAAAGGGGAATACTGATGAGATGAGAGGCCATAAACTCAAAAATGAGCTGATCTCACTGAGTCTAGCTCACTATGAGACAATCCAAGACTTCTTCACCAAGTTCAAAGCCTTGGTGCTTCAGCTAAAATAGTGTGGCATAGAGAAGAAATATGATCAAATATCTTCTCTACCCTTTCCATGCTATGGCTTGAGTATTTTGTGTTTGTTTCAACATTCCACTCAAGCAAGCTCACATCTAGAAATTGGAGGATGCATGCGCTAGCAGACTTCATGGAGTCATTGACTCAGGAGAAAGACAAGTTAGTGTAAATAGGTACCATCAAATCCATCAAGGATCAAGCCCCTAGTTTTGGTGTGTCAAATCAAGACAAAGGAAAGAATAAACTCAAGGATTTGAAGAAAAAAAGAGGGAAAGAGAAGAAGCATCCAGATACATAAAGCTCCAATACAACTGATGAGAGTTTGAGATCCAGGAGGATGAAGAAGATGAGAGAGACACCCACATGTGGTTATTGCAAAGGATCACATCATGAAATATATTTATTTATAAATAATATGTAAATCATGACCAATATCCTTGAGGAGAACAACATTGATCTTCCATATTTTGCAAGAAGATGGGAGTGCAAGCAAGGAGATGGTAAGCCTGCGCTTGCTTTGTGTGTCTTCTAAAATCTAGTATTTTATGTGTCTTCTAAAATCTATTTCCTAATCCATTTAGATCATTCCCATTCTGATTTTTAAGGTGATATAAAGGATTATATACATCCTACTACAGTCATAGACTCATTTCCCCAACCATTTCATGACCAAAATACCCAACAACCCTCAAGTTCACTAGTTGGAAAATCTCAAAATGGTCTGGTTTCCAATGCTATGTCACTTGTGTATGTTGCTTTTATGTCTTGTATGTATTTTATTGGTTGGAAATCCATGGAATTGGGCTTCATGGGACTATTTTTCCATGTGTATGGACTTTATATCACCACCCATTTTTCAAATCTCAAGTCTCCAGACCCTCCAAGTTCGCTCAACTGTCAATGTAATCTAATTGCTCACTCTTCTCCCACTATGGAACCCATTCGCTCATGGAGACACCATATCTATGAAATTTTCTTCTGTATATGACATATTTTAATATTTCAGAGACTCACGAGATTTATTACAGAGTTATGAAGGTGCTTCATCAAATTCGAAAGAAGATTCATGGTTTTATTCATGATATGACAACTACATATGAGGCAGGTTTTCTTGAATATTTTGATGTTATTTGGAAAAGAGTTTGTAGAGATATATTTTCCATGATTGATTATGCTTCTATATCAGAGAATGCTTACAGAAAAATACATTCTTATGATTCTCCTCCATCAGCAAATGATTACCATCAAAGGGCCTCTCCACATGATATTTGTCTACAACACTTTGATGCATTGATGCATGATATTGGAATCCACAACATATTCACCAAGTCCATCACCAAGAAGTTGTTCTTTAAACTCATTCAAGTTAATAAGAGGACCTTTTGAGGATATTTTTTATCATATATGTCATTTCCATTCTTGAGGGAGGATTTTCACCATGATTTTTTTCCTCTTTCCTCAGTTTACATGGAAAAATAATTTGTTTTTGTAAGAGGTGACTTGAGCCTTAGTTTCCAAGGCCTCAATAAACATTTGGTATAAGTTGTACTAAGTTAGGATTAAGGGAGGGTATTATAGAATTAATATACCTTAGTACCATGGTATTACACCTAGGAGGAATTTTCATTTGTCATGTACTTATGTTATATGATCCTACTTAGATTATACTAATCAATATTGGTCTAATAGGTGATTTTTGGCTCATTAACTCACAGTTTAGTTGCTCCACTTTGATCTTATTAACAGTTGAGGTTCTCTAGTTTGATCATCCTGACATCTCAGGTGCTCTCATTGATTACGTGCCACTTTATGTTTGACTAGGGGTGCTAATGTGTGAATGTGGTTGTTTTGTGGTCTTCTTGGGCATTTATTATCTCCTAGAGACTCTCCCACTCATACATGTGTTCACCCATGCCTAGAATTCCTACATTTATGATCCATCATGCCTCCATACATGTTCACACTTTCATTTATAAGGTTTGGGAGCCTATTGGTCAACCTAGGGGAGTTTAGAGGTCAAATCCTAGCCTGACACTTGTATGCATCCAAATGGCCTCCAAGGGTTCACAAATTTTCCCCATTGTTTTATAAATGTGTACCATAAACATCTACAAGATGTACACTAATAGAAATATCAGTTATTGGCACCATCTGTCTATGTTGTTTTGTTCTCTTTTTGTTATTCTCTTGCATTTTTTGTGAATAACTTAGATTATGAATATTTCTCTAGCTCCTATATCTCACTATGAAGTAATTGTCACATTTTAAGATTTTCAAGCTTAGTTGAACACACCAACAATTTCCATATGAAGTGTCTTGGGACAAGCCACATGTGAGTGTTGGGGGCCTATTGGTATTAGGAAAGTTTGGTTAATTTTGGTCTCTTGGTTAATTTTGGTCTTTAAGTTTTGGAGGTTGGTTGAGGTATGAATAGTGATGCGATAGAGCGGGTGTTGAATTGGTTAGCTTTAAAATTTTGGATAGAGTTTGGGGGAAAAGTAATAATATTGACATAGTCTGAGGGAAAAGTCGATGAGTTAGTTTGGGGCAGTGGGTGCGGGATGTAAATGCAGCTAGTATATTTTATAAAAATGCAATGGGTTGGGATTTTTGGGATTGGTTGAAGTCAAGTTTAGAAATACAAGTTTTGTAATGTCAAAATAATGATTTCGTACTATTATGTCGAAGATGAATAAGAGTTGTGAGTATACTATCGATCCACAAGATGCCTGGACTCAATGTAATGGGGATTGTGGTTGTAACACACCTAAAAAATCCATAGTAAAAAAAATTTATTTTATATAACATATATCTAAAGACATAATATTTAAGTCCCTAACTGTAACATGAAATTATTGAAAATTGAGAGTTTAATGCATATTATTGGAATTTACTTGCTTGTTCAACGTATCCCAATCTCATAACCCATTTATGACAATTAGGCTTTGATCCATTTAACTGTTTTAAGCCTGAATGCTAAGTTACTATTCATTCCACAAGGACCCTTATGCAATTATCATTTCGAGAGGACCCTTCCACAAATGCAAATTACAGATTGCGGGTCTCCATTAAACTACAAATAAAATTAACCTTTCGCAAAATAGCCCTCTGCAATCTCAGTGTTTTCGCAACTCAATATTTCTGTAATTGAGTTTTTGCAACAACTGTTCTGCAAGCTCCTTTCTTTCCTTTCGCAATTGCGGATTGCAGATTACATTTTTACCTTTAGAAATTATTCTCCCGTAATTAACCTTCCGCAATGTGAATTGCAAATTTCCAGATGTAATTTGATTTTTTATAAATTGCCCCTCCGTAATTAACCCTCCATAGTGCAGATTACGTATTGTGGGATGTATTTTTAACCTTGTAGAATTAACCCTCAACAATTAACTTTCCACAATGCGGATTGTGTGTTGCAGGTTGCATTTTTAACTTTTTAGAGTTAACCCTCCACAATTAACCTTCCGCAATGCGGATTGTATATTGCGGGTTATATTTTGGTCTTTTTTAGAATTAACCCTCCGCACTCAACTTTCCGCAATGCGGATTACAGGTTGCTTTATAACCTTTCCTTTGGAAATGTGCTTTCGCAAAACGTCTTTCTGCACTTTAAGAGATTTGAAGTTATTGATCCCATCTAACAGGTGATTTGCAGTTTTGATAGGAATCTGGTCATGAATTAAACTGTATATATACTCGTACAATTCTTTGTTTCAAACAAAAGTTTCCATCCTTTGATGGGCTTACTGCCTCAGTAAGTTGGTAAAATTATTTTTAGATCTGATTATTGTACTTGATTAAATCTCGGTGGCTATCCATGATGGGATTATTATCATGCATGGGAAGAAATATTCACTATTTCCACTAGTTAGGGCATCTTGATTTAAACTATAATGTGGATTACAACGGTTCCCATAAAATCCGGTCATTTAACTAAAAAAGTAATGATTGATAGGAGATTTGTAGATCTGTAATTGGTTAACTGAATGAGTTAAAATCATTTAATTGATTATTTCCAAAGAACCCAATCTGAAGAGTCTTGATTGTACAAGGATTTATGAGACAAATTTTTAATTTAATAAATTATAGATCTGTAGATATATGCAACTTACAACTGATAAAAAAACCATCCAGCTTATAACATTTCAGACTAATTTTACACAGAGAAATGACTATAATATTCGATCGTGAATGTTCCTATACTCTGACTTTAAATTTTATATAAACCAGTTATTCCTATTTACCTTGATCGTAACCATTAACTAGGACTATTTCATAATACATTATGAGATTAATTTAATAGTAATAATTCACAGACAAGTGAATAATTCTAGAACATGTATTGAATTCGAAACCATAACCGATCAACAACATCCAGATCTAACTAATTATGCTCAGAAAAAATTACTAATTACTACATTAGTAACATTACTATAAATCCTTGATGTGAGTATGGATGCCCAACCTTAGATGTGTTTAATAAATAATCTAACATTGTACAAATCTGATACACTACAAAAAACAGAAGGAAAAAAAAAACATGGATATATGTTCTTCAGAAATGTGTAAACACTACTACCTAGACATATAGATGTGATTCAACATTAAAATACACATTCTACTATAACTAAAATCAAGAATAAGAAATAAAATAAGAACCTAGCACCAATGCTCAGAATACAAAAGTGGAGAAGTTGTTCATCCCAACTAACTCCTAGAGCAGCGAAGTTACTTGCTCCAGAACCTCTGAGCATGTTCATTGAACCACGAGAGAAAAATCCACTAATGCGCCATCTCTTGCATTATCAGATTTAATCCTCATCCAATGATGTCCTCCTGCTACTTATGGACATACTAATTTATAGTATTTTTCCTAGGACTTGGTCATTTATGAGCGTCCTGCTCTTTAGCACTCAACTAGGAGTGTTTACCTAATTTTTGGGGATGATGCCTCCTGCATCTTGATTTCTCACTCAGTGGCTTCTGCCACTTGTATTTTCCAATTGTGGGTCAACAAACACTCTTCAACAGCTATATCCACTTTTTCCCCCCTTCGACATATTTTATTAAATACAAATGTTTTATTCTTGACTTTTCTATAAAAAAATTAAAATAATAATTTAAGTATTTTCCAACATAATTAATAACAATTATTAATTTATGGGGTGTTACAGTGGAGGAATGTTTGCAGGATGTGTGCACAAACCAAAGCATTCGAAATATGAATCTTTCTAATTAACGAGGGCTTTTGTATTTTTTCCCGTGTTGGGTTTCCACTTTAAATTTATTGCATCGAATGGTGATTGATGAATGTGTGTGTTGTTTTGTGTATTGTTGTGACCTATGACAATGTGTTAATTTATGAATAAGTAATCGAATCGAAAAATATTCAATTAGTTTTATGGATATGTTTAAGGTTGTGAATGGAATGTAATTTATTGTCATGGTAGTTATTATATTGATGTCCTTTCTGTCGATTTCTACTGAAAGAACATATTCATCTTTACTGTAGCAACCTGGTTCCTGTAGCTCTTTGAGGTATCTCTGGTAAGACCTCACTTGTTCCATAGGTGTTGTCAATGGGGTTAAACTCTGCCAGGCCACTACCTTAGGTCTTTGTTGGTTTGGTCAAACTTGAATCTGGGTTAGTTGAGATTGAGCCAACATCTATGTCTACAAACTTGAGACTCGTTTATGGTGCTCAAATATTTTTAATGGTATCCATATCATCATTTGAAGGAAAAATATTCCATAGACAGATATCATTAGTGATTTAAGGCCTTATTCATGGTCCTTGAGTCTTAGCAGTTACCTTTGAGGACTATGCATGAGTTTCATTAACTAGCCTTTGTGCAAACCATCAAATTAATACCTATATCTCTAAAATTCCTAATGGTTCCAATATGCACACTAAGAGGAAAATAATCCCTTTAATAAGTCATTCATGTTGGTTCAAGGTGTTTTTCTCGGCCCTCCATATAGAAAATATTGCTTAGGGAAAAGGTGCATGGTTCCTCCCTCCTACAATGTTGAGAATCATGTGAACCATAACTTGTGCTTAAAAATTATAATTATGATGATAACCCCATTTGGTCTCCAAATATCCCCTTTAAAGGTCATGTGTTTGGTTGCTAGAAATTGTTTTGGGGCATGAATTCCTGTCATCTTCATTTAGGGCATAAGACCTCAGTTTTCTCCTTTAACCATATCCAAGTCTTTGAGACACATTCCTAACATTCAAAACATCATAATATCACTAATTCTCAATTCCATGGGTCTAAGGTGGGTATGGGATTTAAAATTATGTACCTTGTGCTCAAAAAATGCTAATGAAACACATAACCCTAGTTAGAGGAAAATACACATTCAAGAGGTCCTTTTTAGTGGTTCAAGGAATCATTCTCCCCCCAAATGCCTAAAGGATTCCTTTATTTCCTAAGGCATAAGTTTCATCCCATGAACATGTTGAAGTCCTCAAGGCACATACGTAGTGCTAACAACCTCATAATAGTAGAAATATCATTTCTTGGAGGTTAAGGATTCTTTTGAAAGGTACCTTGTGTGTTTTCCTGTGTGACCACATTCACAAAAATCCAATTGCTACTTTTTTTTCATCAATAGTGTGTGACACCCCAACGCTGAAATCATAAAAATATAAAAAGAATTTATAAAATGTGTCATATCAATAATTAATTATCCTTGTATAAACATTAGAATAATAATATACAGAATTGATCACATGAAAATCAAAACATCACATGAGAAGTAACAATTGACATATCAATAATTAATTATCCTTGTATAAACATTAGAATAATAATATACAGAATTGATCACATCAAAACATCACATGAGAAGTAACAATTGAATACAATTTTTTTAAAATAAAAATTAATAATAAAAAAATAAAAAAATAAAAATTAATTTTAATTTTCAAAAAAATTAATTTAATTAATTATTTTTTAAAATATTGGAAAATTTCATAAAAATTTATCACATGAAAACGCACTAATGAAACTCAAATCACTTTGAATTGAAAATGAAAAGTATACTCCCATCCTTTGTCAAAATGTGATGCAGTTGCATTCATGTAAACTTTTTTTATATCACAAAATTTACAAAACCATTTATTCTAAAGTATTTTTAAATTAATTCAATTGTAAATTTCACTAGAGCATTTGTTCCAATCAACTAACAACATTCAAGTTTGTTTTTAAGACTCTTAAGGTTCTAAAAAATAGTTTTGATTAATCACAGTAGGATTGTTCAAACCTTTGTAGTATTTCAATATATATATATTTTTAATGATTTGTTTGTAATGCATGATCCTTATTTAAATTTTTTTTTTAAAGATTCATAATGTTCTCAAAATAGTTTTGTTCAAACTTTTGTAGTATTTCAATGTATTTTGTTTTTAAGATTTGTTTGTAATGCATGATCATCATTTGAAACTTTGTAGTATTTCAATGTATTTTTTTAATGATTTGTTTGTAATGCATGATTCTCATTTAGGGAGGTCAGATTTAATATTATTTTTATACAGAATGAAGGAGATTTTATAATTATTATCATTTTTCATATTAATTATGATATTTATTTTTTTAATTACCATTAATTAATATAAAATTTTAAAATTGCATAATCTTAAAAATAAGAATAAATAATATTTTGGTCTCAAGGGACGTTAACCATCATCATCATCATCATGAAATAAAAAGTATAGAATCATACTTTAATATTTTTCAATGGTAAAGAAGTAAAATATACATTACCTTGAAATATTAAAATTTTCATTTATTATCCAAACATAATTGGTGGTGGTGATATTTTCTCTGGAAGAAAAATATTTTTTGTTACATCTTTTAAGCTTGTAACGGTTATTACCCATAGTAAAATAACTATGAGTATCTCTTTAATAAATTTGAGACGTTGATGATTATACTATAAACATTTAAATATAAAATAAAAATAAATTTTTTTGTCTAAATAATAATATGGTTTTGGATTTATACATTTTTATTCTAAGTTTCACTAAAGATGCTTAATTAAAGCGGTGAAAATGAATTTCTTATCCCCATTAAAAAGTTTATATATTTTTGTTCAAAACCGTAAATAGAAATCAAAATTAATGTTTAATTACTTGTAAGACTAAGACGGTAGAGGGACTAAGGTTTTTTAATCTATACATAATTAAATTTTAATTATTTTTATATATTTAATTGTTAAGATTTTGAGTAACATTTAATATTAATAGTAAGTGAGTACAAGTTAATGATAGTGTTTTTTTACAGGTTAAATGCAATGCAACAGAAGTGTAAAATATGCATTCAGTTTATATTGGTATTTTGACATATCTATACAATAAATTTTACTTGAGTTAAAAATATGAAACATAGGAAAACGAATTACCTTTACAAATCTATAAATTTTATTTATCCAAAATGTTCACAACTAAGTCTATTTTGATAATTTTTACATTGACATTTTATTTTTCCAGCAAATGATAAGGTATATATCCATGTTAGTGCAGTCTTTGAATGTCTAAATGATGAAATCAATATAGGAAGGCAAATATGTAGATAACAAATAGTACTAGTGCTACACTAATTATCCAAGTGAGCAGACCTCAAAATTAGAGCAGCTTTTCAAGGTCTTAATGTAATGACAATGGATTGGATTTTTTATAGCCTTACTACAAGTCATTATAGAAAAGTTATGACATAAACATAATCAGTTTTCTAAAAATCCAGTTGCATCTATAAGAAGTCTAATGTGACAATCTCATAAGTTGTATATATTAATGGCAAGCTCATAAGTTTTGTTAAAAACTATTATGGATACTTTTTTACAAAACCTATTTATTATTTTCTCTCCTTATTTACCCCTTTTTTAATCTTTTTAATCATTTTCTAACTATTTTTGTTTTACCAAATTAAATTGATATTACATTTTTTTAAATTTTTAAATTATTTTCATTTTTTTATTATTCTCTAAAATAAGGTCTCTTTCCAATTCAATACAAAATTATTTCTAAATGTTATTTTTTTTTCTCCCTCCAACTCTATTTATTTCACCATTCTTAACTTCTTTCTCACTAACAACTTCCACTTTGTTGGGAGTGTCCACTCTAAATGAGTAGATTTTGTTTAAACTATGACATATTACATATCTAAAAGATCAACTCTATTTATTTCACCATTCTTAACTTCTTTCTCACAACAACTTCCACTTTGTTGGGAGTGTCCATTCTAAATGAGTAGATTCTCTTTAAACTATGACATATTACATATCTAAAAGATCAAACAGAATTATAGATACTTTCCAGTTAAATATAAAAATTGTTAATAATACTTGATTATTTAGAAATATTATCTATAGTAGTATTTTTTTTTTAAATACATTTTAAAATTATTATTTAAAAACAGTATTTTTAAAAACCTCTTTTATATTATTATCTAAAAATAATACTATTCCAAAAAATATAATAATATACTATTAAAATAAATAAATAAATAAAAATTAATAATAAAATACTGAAAGAGAGAGCCTCCATGATAAGAAAACAACTTCCAACAGGTACTTAACATCTATGTTAAAAAAAAAAACATTTTCCATCCCTAATTTAGAAAAGAACATTTAATAGAAAGAAGCTATTTGATAGGAAATTCAATTTTCTTGTGCTTGTCAATAAATTTTTAATGATATTATATATAAATGTGAATAAAATATTTTTTTATATTATATAATAATAATAATAATAATAATAATAATAATGTAATTTTAAGGTCACCGCCAAGCGAGACACCAAATTGGTGTATGAGAACCCCTTGTTTGTGGGACAAGGGACCCCCCTCTGCGCAGCGATTTAACTGCTAAAGTCTACAGAGGTGTACATACACTACCCCCCTTTGGATTTGAACCCGTAACCTCCTAAGAGAAAACACATTCTCTTAACCATTAAGCCCACTCATGCTGTATAAATATAAGTAATATTTATATATAAATTTATTAATTAAGCAAATTATAAAATTTTAATGGAAAATTTTTTAGAAATTCTACTTAGGTATTAAAAATTTTGACGAGATGTCTAAATTCATAAACATTAAATTGACATTTCAACTATATTTTTACCTATAAATATTGACGTCTTTGTCGAAAACTTACATGTCAAATACGTGTAAAAATGAAAAAAACGAACGTCAAATTCCAAGCCCGGCTGGAGCTAGTTGCCCGTAAGCTAGTTGCCCGTAGTAGAGTGGAAGTCCTAGATTCATTCTTGACTTTGACATTGTCTTCGTGGCTTGGTGCAGAGTTGCTAGTGTCAGATTCAAAGTTGGCGTTGTCTTCAGTGTTGGATTTGGTGCAGGGTCCATCCCTCTGACCGTCCTTCTTTTAAGTTGTTTGTTTTTCCTCTTTGACCCCAGTGTTCACCTAAGGAGCTACAATGCCACCGCTTTTCTCATGTTGTCCTCGGCAACAGTCGAGAACAAGGGAGAAGGAAGACGAAAGGTCAAGGCTACCTCAGCGCACCAGTCGCTAATGGTTTCGATTTTTTCCCGAAGCTCGAGGAGAGGCACTTGGTGTTCTTCCTCCGCTTCACTGAGATCATTTTGCAGAAGTAGAAAGGCCTTTGTTAGTCTGGAAAGCTTCCCTGGACGGCATCACTCACTCCGCTTCCCATGCATGGCCCGGGCCTGTATTTCTCCCTCCTCATCATCCTCTTCTACCATGAAAAACCATCCTCTTCTTTAATGGATTCACAGATGGGACAGGGTTAATAATTGTCAAGCTCAAACGGAACGCAGAGGATCCTCTACACCCAGTGAAGCCAAGCTTTGAAAATACAGAAGGAATGCTGCTCCAAGATAGAGTCATGACAAATAAAGAAGATATCACCGGCGAGGAGGAGCAAATACCACTCGCGTGACACTCTGGCATCTCATCTCGAGGTTATGTCATTCATCAATTTGGAGGTTGGGTGGAAACAGAGCCGCCACTTCACTTGCCTCAGCTTGACACCTATGCACCCGGTTCCATCGTCCATTACTCCTTCTAAGCTACCAACTAACACCCCATCCGAGGAGTTAAAGTTTCTCCTTAACTTATTACCTAAAAAAACAAATAATTTTTATAATTATAACCCTTTTGCTCTTTTATATTATTATCTAAAAATAGTAACGTTCCTATAATGTTAAAAATTTATCTTAAGTTTGGATTCAAACCAATTCAACTTCGCTTTCTCTACCAATACCAATAGACAACATTGACCTCTTTCTTCATGCAGCTTTCTCTACCAATTAACAACGTTGGAAGTTTTATCCACCAATCAACTATTTAGACTTTTTATTTGGCCTCATAACTAGGTGAAAGCAAAATTAGAGGACAATATAATCCAATCTTTGGTTTATAAGATTATTTGGCCTCATAACTAGGTGAAAGTAAAATTAGAGGGCAATATAATCCAATCTTGGTTTATAAGATGTAGAAAACTATTTAGACTTCTTATTTGGCCTCATAACTAGGTGAAAGCAAAATTAGAGGGCAATATAATCCAATCTTTGGTTTATAAGATGTAGAAAACATTGTATGGTGAATTAATGTTAAAGCTAAGGTTAACATTACGTTAGCAACATTAAATGTTTGGATATCCTAGACTTCATTCTAAGATACACATCACCTCTTCCAATTACAAGTGGTTTCTCTCTTATTGTAATTGTTGGCATGTTGGCAACCTGTATTGCACTACCAAAACACTGCATTTACAAAGAGAAACAGATGCATCGTGTAATTTTTTTCAAGCCAACTATATCCTTAACCAACTCACTGATACTGGTAGCGTGATGTGGGCTATCCATGTTCCTCTTCGCTGGTTGAAAACCCCATTGAAGCATCCTTATAATCTACACTGGTAGAAGATTCAGTGGTAGCATATTCAGTTCTATGCAGTTGTTCTTTTATCCATGTAAAGCACCAGAAGCTCAACAGAAGGATCATCATCAATATAACCATTCTTGGCTAGGCCTATGTTCGTGGAGCGTCTTCAACTGTTGGCTAGGCCTATGTTCGTGGAGCATCTTTGTTCGTGGAGCGTCTTCAACTGTTGGCATGCTAGCTTTAGGTAGTTGTTGTAAGGTTTTTTCATAAGTAATGTTTTTCTGTAATTCTTGATAGCAATTAAAAAAATTCTTGAGATGGTATTTCGTCCAACAATATATCAAATCTCCAAAGAAAAAACAAAGATCCCATAGTAGGGTTTCATTAATAACACATAATTTTACAAGAGTCTTTGCATCTAACTTTGCAGAAAGTACGATATCTAGCAACCTCTCAGGACATATATTTAGAATTTGAAGGATCGAAAATAAAGAAATATTACCTTCTAGAAAATAGTCCTCTGGTCCCATGGATCCATCATCACACACATCCCATAAAATTCTTCCATTGATCTCGCCAGTATACGCCATGCCAACGTAAAATAACTGAACCACCATTAAACCCATTAAAACCCACCTCGTGAATGCAACCATTTCGGCACTTTCAGAGCAGTATTGGAAGTTGGAGCTTGGTGACTATACAACAATCCATGTTTTTAAGAAACCCTCACATTAAATGGCGAGGTATAATTCATTTCAAGACAAGAGCTGATGGAATTTGATGAAACGGGAACAAACACCCAACTAGAAGTTATGGAACTGTAAAACTAGTTTTTTTTCGTCTTGATTGTTTGGAAAGGTAAAGGTTTCGTCTTCTTTATGTTTTTCTGTAATTGTTGATAGCAATTTTCTCTAAAGAATCCATTGTTTCTTTAAATTTAAAAAGTTTTATGAGTGTCATTCGCTTAAGCCTCTGCACACAATTAGGGAATGATTTCAAATACAACAGAACACATTATTTCGCAACTAACGAATTGAAAACATGTACATTATTTTAATTCACATTACATACACACAGCAAAAAATGAAGACATGAGCATAGTATGTCTAATGTTGAGCAGATCCTGATTATATCGTAATTACAACATCTCTGGAAGCAATTGCAGGAATGTCTACACAGGAAACAATTTGTGGGATATTGAACTCAAGCTTCAACTTGGTATCATTAAAACTTCAAAATATTGTAGTGAGACATTGGGTGGCGTGTCTTTCTCTAGTTGATTGCTTGGAGTAATGGTTGCTAATAATCATTAAAATACACTCAAATCCTTGCCTGATAGTTATCAAAATATAGTGCAAATACCTGAATGAAGCAATTGTGGAAGTGCATTTGTAGAATGCAAGAGTGACCTTTTCTCAACTTCATGGAACCTGCGACCTACAAAATCTTTCATTTACAGCAAGTTCCCTTAGCGTCATGGAACCTGTGACAATTTCAGCATTGGTATCACCTACTTTTTTTATCATCTTATTTCATGAATGAATAGTAGGAAGTTGGACTTACAACAACCACCTGTTGTGGGATTGTGGCATGGTTACCATCATCGCTTTTAATATGCCTTTGTCTCGGCCTACACTGACACCTTGACTGAACTGAATTATCCGTCATTGAAAGAATGCAATAGAATGTGATCTTTTCTATCAATGTGCGACTTGGATTGTTTGGATTCAAAGTATTTATCAATACAAATGTACAGGATTAAAATCACAGCCTCCTTTGCTGAATTCCAGTCAATCTTGATTCTTAGATCAATCCTTGAAATAGTCGTTATGGAAGATAATGTATATAAATTTCCAAAACGAGGTTCTCTAGCTGTCCATTATGCATGCATGCAACTATCTGTCGAGTGATTAAGCAAAGTGAACCGCCCAAGGCACCACCTTTTATAAAGCGAAGCCACCTATTTGGTTTTTCGCATGCAACTATCTGTCGAGTGATTAAGCAAAGTGAACCGCCCAAGGCACCACCTTTTATAAAGCGAAGCCACCTATTTGGTTTTTCGCAAAATGGCATTGCCTGATATTTTTAGGTTTGTGTGTTATATCCATATACTTTTAAATTGTCTACAAATTACGTGTTATATAAGATACCAAGTTTTTTTTGCAAGTTTAATATTTTCTAGATTTTTTCAAAAATAATTAACAAAAGATTTGGAAAGACGCGTGCAATTTGGTTATAGACTAAAGCAAAAAGTTGTTGACTTGCATTTGGGTCATAAATTCGCGTGAAGGTTAAGTTCTTGACCTCGCATATAGCCCAGTTTATCAGATTGTTGTTTCTTCTCAATAACGAATCTATATCCATCCTTTAATTCCCAGATATATTTCATGTTATATCATAAAATAGCAATAATGAAAAAGGCAGTGAACAGATAAGAAAATGAAATCGAAAAAAGAAAATATTTCCTTTTCTCATGACCTTTGCAATGAAACCATCAAGGATTGTCACCGTCTTACCTTTCTAAGAGTTTTATTTTATATTTATTACAAATAATTTCATACATCAGTATCAATTACATCTTGCCTATTACTATTTTATGTTTATTACAAATAATTTCATACATCAGTATCAATTACATCTTGCCTGTTACTATTTTATATTTATTACAAATAAATTCATCCACTCCTATCGATTATATCTTACCTGTTAAAATAGTTTTATATTTATTACAAATCTCACACTTCTAATTTGTATTATTAGAGAAAGGGATTAATACAATGCCTCTAGATAGCTAGTTGTAACAGAACTGGAAGCAGCAGGAAGGTAGGCCTAATTACACCAAATATTTTACATAGTAATCATAGTAACACAACATGAGTGGCTTCTTCCATAGTGGATCCAATTGAATTCACTGAATTAATTGAATTCACTAAATTAACAAGACATATAATTTCTTCCATGGATCAGCCTGGAAAATAATGCGACATTAGTATGAGATCGAACTCAAATATTTGCAGCACATTCTGGAGGTGTCACAGGGTTCCTGGATCTATCTGTGCAATAATCATAGATCACGTGATTCTTTCTCACCCACTCGTATTTCTCTATTTATGAAGGACTGAGTTGTTTATAAGGCTGACCTTCCCACCAATTGTTAGGGTTGGAGGCACACAAATTGCTACCAGGAACTGCGCACCCTTCAATATTGAAATCTGTATAATATGTGTCGAAGGGTGCTTTGCTCCAGTCAATTTTCTCCAAACCTCCTCTTGTAGCCCAGTCATTGGCTTCCCATAGAGTTGAATAGATTCCCATTGGCTGAAACTTTAGGTAAAGGAACTCTTGTGCCTGGTTTTTCTTGAACACCCTAATAGGGTTGTCCTCCATAAAGAATCTACAGTATATATGATTACCCATTATCATCAACTTCATACTGAGTTTCAGAACTACTAATAAATAAATAAAATAGGAAGAACGTTTGGAATTAGACTTACATGACATGATAGTGGTCTCGGTTACCCTTCCCATGAGTGTAGATATTGGTTTGGACTATATATGGCTCTCCAGATCTGTTCCCTAATAACTCGAAGTCCAAATTATCTCGGATTGTATATGTGTCGGAATTCATCTGCAAACGGTACAATACAATTCATAAGAGTCGATGAATTAAGGGTTTTTTCACTTATTATTATTATGTGTTATATAAGCAAGAAAACCTATAGTTCCTGCAGAATCACCAGAAAGGAGCTTGATTTCCATGCTCACGTGTCTGAAAATATACTTATTCATTTAAGAGAATCCAGAGTTTACAAACAATCAATTGCAAGTATATTATATCTACGATATCCTTTGAGCAACAAATTTATAAGTTTGTTTCAAATATTACAGTACAAACTCTAAAACAGAAGCTCCTCGAAAAAGGTTTAAAATATCCATTAAAACCCAATAGAAACATTGAAAACATCATATTAAAAAAAAAAGTTGAACATTGAAAAGATAACCAAGAAGAGGAGAACATGTACGAAGAAAGTCACCTGCTTTGTACCACTTCAACTTTCAATTATTCTTTAGTAATCAATTCGTACGGCAGGGACTTGCTTCTTTTAGCAGCCTCTCTTGTTATATCAGCTCTTTTATATAATCATAACATTCCAAAAGAGCTCTTTTATATAATTATAACCCTATTCTTTACATTATGATATTCCATGATTTTTATATCAAACTCCATATGCCCATACCTATTAGATTAAAATGATGGTCACGATAGTCTTAAATTCATGGTTCCCACTAATACTATGATTTACCAATGATAGCTGATCCAATATTTTATCCATAGATAATTCCTTTAAGGATGGTCTTTAATAATGTCGAATCGCTAACATGGATTTTTTATTTTGTTAAATTGAGTAATAAAAAATAAGTATATATATATAAGTTCAGAAGAAATCTATTAAGGAAAAATAATAGTACAGATAATAGTACAGTTCGATGTGTTTCTGGAACACAAAAACAAAGCCAGAGAAGGCTAGCTAAGAGTGCAAAAATGATCCTCCCATCTATGGGGAAAACAGATCTTACAAAGCATAATTAACTGTCTAAAATTCTTGAAAACCTGAGCTAACTTAGACTAGATAGCTCAGAAGAAAACCGGAGCCAAAAATCCAAAAAACCTAAGAAGCATAAAGAGACTGAAAACTTGGCATTACAACTGCGTGTAAGAGACCTCTGTGATTGGGCAGCAATATGCGGTGCCCCTGCAGACCCTGCTCCTTATTGCTTTCCGCCTTCTTGATCAGTTCATTGGTGCTGCTAGTGGAGCCACTATCATTGGTGTTTCTCGAGTTGTCTCTGTTGGAAATGGAGGGTTGCTTCACAAGCAGAGGTGAGGATTTCCTAGGCGCCTTTCCCTTTTTCCGAACATACTGGTGCTGAGGGGGTGGGGGAGAAGTGAGGGTGGGAGGATCGGTGTAGCGCGAAGGGGCAGGGGGAGGAGGAGGCAGAGGCGCAGGTTCATGATTTCCTGGATTGACTGGCTACTCAATTACGGCTGTCGGAGTATTGACAGAGCGGAGTATGAGCCTAGTCATCAAATTTTTAAAAATCCAATAATTTCCCCTACAGGCTGGGGTGCAAGTAGCTACTATGAGGGAGCGAGAAACTTCATCCTCCCAATCATCAACCAAGGTTCTCAACTCTTCTGGCACCTCTGCATCCTAGCCCTAACTGCTAGCTTACGAGTGGAAGGGTGGCGTTCTGGGGTTTCTAGCCCTTCGTCATCCTCTCCTACCCCTGGGTGGACCTCGTTGACGAGGCGGCATGGCTATTTCTTAGAGTGAAGGACTGGAACAACTCGCGGAATGTGCTGAGTGGGAGCTTGGATGCCGAAACAGCTCAGGTGCAAAGCGAGCAAAGCAGGAGTGAAGGTAACAGAATTAGAAATCAGGAGAGTGAAGAGCCTGGAAGAAGGTATGATGCACTGCGTCCAAAGAGCGTAATAGTTGACCATTAAATCTCTGCACCGAACCTGCCAAACCTGAATTGTCGAGGGGACTGGAACAGCGTGGAAGATCGAGCTCGTCGTTGTCTATCCTGCAGCTTGAATCATCCCCAGAGACATCATCATTCCATCTACTTTCAAGATGTGATCTTGTCGCGTGATTGTTCCAATGTGAATGGGTCCATTTGTCCTCCTCATCATTGCCAGTGGGAGCAATGATGAGACTGATGACGTGCTGGAGCACGTCATCAGTACTGCAACCTAAGTGTGCCTGCCTATCATTCACATTTGGGGAATGATCTTTAGTTGTCATTTGTATGCAATCTTCCTTGAAGGTAGTGTCAGGAATCTCATTCAAGGTGTAAATCTGTATGAAGGAGGAGGAGAGAACACCTATATTAGCGATTTTATGTGTAAGGGAGTTGGCCTCGTGCCGAACATGCTGAAAGGTAATTGCCCTCAGCTCTGAGAGAAGATCTGCGAGTTACTGTAGATCGTGGTCCAGCTTCCATGAAAAAGAAACTTTACTGCTGCTAGACCCATATTGAAGTTTGGAGGCCATGTTCAAAATAAGTCCATAGTATCCTTCTATGATGAGAGGGAAGGAGCCATGATTTCGAGCTATAATGATGCCTTGCAGCAGCCCATAAGTTCTGCCACATTGTTTCTTTCCATCCCCAGTTTGCGAAAGTAGATGTTCAGGATTTGTCCTTTGTCAACTCTGAAAACCCCTCCAAAACCTGCCAATCCGGGGTTTCCTTTCAAATCCCCATCAAAGTTGATTTTGAAGAATCCTTGAAGTGGGGGAGACCAGAATTTGGGAGAGTAGGGATGAGGATGAGATGGCCTTAGATTGTCGAGTTGGGAAATGGAGCGGATAAGCCAATTACTAAGGATATATTTTTCCTGGGGGTTGGCTTATAGATCTTTATCCGACCAGTTGGAAATCATAGTGGTCTCCTTGAGATTTAGCCTTATGTTATTCCACACAGTCTCGATGGAGTTTACTTTTCTCTCAAAGATTCTAATATTACGTTCCTTCCAGATGTTCCAAATGAGAAAACCAGGGATGAGCTGCGAGAGTCTGTGTGCCAGCTCTTGATGGTGTTTGCAATATTTCCCTCGTGTCTGTCAGTTCTTTTGCAGAGAGAGGTTATTCTGATCCATAACTAATTAGTGAGAGAGCATGGATCAAGGAGATGCTCCATGGTTTCCTCGTGCTCCTTACATTGTGTACATTGAGAAGGCCCAATGAAACCTCTTTTAACTAGGTTATACCAAGTGAGGATTCGTCTGTGAAGAACCTGCCATAGAAAAAATGGTAACTTTGGGCCAAGTTTTGAGTTTCCAGATCTTGGACCAAGAGGAGTCGTGTTGATCTTGCGAGCTAATGGTGATGTGATAAGATTCTTTTATGGTGAACATGTCATGGGATTTGTGACCCCATTGGAGGATGTTCGGTCCACGTCTGATGCGGATACAACGTTGTTGAATGTGATCCCAGAGGACCTCCAAAAATGCCTGCTGGTAGAGCTGATGCCAATGTTCATGGGTGATCCATTCTTGGAAATACTGATGATTATTGGCAGTTTAGAAGGTATTTATTTTTTCATGATGAGGGAGCATGAAGCAGTCACGCAGCCTGTGCAAGTGGAACGAATCTTCCAAAGGAGGAAGCTGGTTCCATGAGTCAGTCCAGAAGTTGGCGATAGATCCATCGTGTATTTCCCAGAAGCTGTGATTATAAATTATTGGTCTTTGAGAATTGGCAGCGTTCCAGATGAGGGAGCCATTGATATCTAGTGAATATCATATTAGGCGGTTGGAGGGCCAGCCTACTGCATACTTCTTGTTCCAAAGTTGAGCCCATAGGATGTTGTTTTTCATGACCCACTTCCACCAGATTTTGGCGCTAAGAACTTCATTGTTGATCACTGGGTCTCTCAGACCCAGGCCTCCCTCAACTTTGATTTTGCACACATTATCTCATTTGACCAGGGCCCAATGATGTCCTTGCTTGTTCCCTTTCCAGAGAAAGGTTCTCTGGAGGGAGTGGATGGCTTTGAGGACCCATTTGGGGGATGCCAAGACAGAAAAGAGATATAATGGCATGGCTTGGAGAATTGATTTGATAAGAACCAGGAGATTGGCTAGGTTGAGAGAGCGAAAGTTCCAATGCGAGAGGCGAAGATCCAACTTGGTGAGGAGATCCTTCCAAGAAGAGTGTTTGAGGGCCGAATCAGTGAGTGGGGATCCAAGGTATTTAGAGGGGATTTTGGCCGCTTTGAACCTCAGGATTCTGGTGACATTTCTCTGAGTGGCTAGGGGGTTGTTGAAGAAGAAGATCTCGGATTTCTAGAGGTTGACTGTCATCCCATAAGCTTTGGAGAAGGTAGAGAGGATGTTGTTGAGGGAACGGGATTCCTAGACGGAGGGATGCCCCATGAGAAGGTTGTCATCCATGAATTGTTGATGAGTGAGGGGAGAGTGGTCATGAAGAGAGAGACCTTTCAGAGAGCCCCAGACTTTCGCATCATTGATCATACACCCTAGACCTTCTGACATTAGGATGAATATGAATGGAGAGAGTGGGCCGCCTTGACGAATCCCCGAGGAGGGGTTGAAGGGCTTGGTGGGAACACCATCAATGAGGACAGAGAAAAAGGTAGTGGTGATGAGGCTGAGAATTCAATTTGTCCAGGAATGATCAAAACCAAAGGGCAGCAGGAATTTTTCAATGAAGTTCCAGTTTAGTTTATCAAAAGTTTTGGAAAGATCGAGTTTGAGAATCATGCCAGGATTTTTGGTTAACTTGAGGGAATGGATGACTTCATGGGCTAGAATGATACCATCAAGGATTTGGTACCCTTCAACATAGCCATTTTGTTATGGGAAAATGAGTGATGGGATAAGGGGTTTGAGGCGATTGGCAATGACCTTAGTGATGATTTTGTAGAGGACGTTGCAGAGGGAAATAGGCCTGAACTTGTTAGGAGTGGAGATAGTGGACTCTTTCGGGATGAGGGTGAGGAAGGTGGCATTGAGAGTGGGGAGGATCTTTTGGTTGTGATGGGACTCTTCCACCATCTCCCATATCTCATGTTTAAGAAAGTCCTAGTAGGCATGAAATAACTTGACGGTAAAACCGTCCGGACCTGGGGCTTTGTCCTCCTTCATCTAATTGATGGTTGTTTCCACTTATTATAAGGTGATGGGTCTCATCAACATGGCATTTTAATCATCTGTAACTAGGGAGGGAATGTGAGAGGTTACATGATGTTGCGCAACATCCCGGTCAATATCTTCCTCTGATAGGAGATTGTCGTAGAATGAGACTAGTTCCTCTTCCATATCCTGATGAGATTCTAAGTGATCGTATGCATTATTCTTGAGCTGAGTGATGCAATTATGCATGCGATGTTGAAGAGAGGAGTGGTGGAAGAAGGTCATATTGCGTTCCCCTTCCCTGAGCCATTTGATTCTGGATTTTTGCATCCAAAGGGTTTCTTCTTGTTTTGTGTGCTCCTCAATCTTCAAGAGAAGAAGAAGCTCCTGTTGATTATCCTGCTTTGTTTTGCCTTCCAAGATGATTTGTTGCTGTAAGTGCTCTAGTTCCTACTCCATAAGGGCCTTGCTGGTGAAGATGTTTCCAAAGATGTGTTTATTCCAATACTTTAGATGATCTTTGAGGAGTTTGAATTTGGACTGCATTATGTACATATAGGTTGAGCCTGTTACATGGGTATTCAACCACCAATTTCAGACCATTTCAAAGAAGTCTAGATGAGATAACCAAAAAATTTCAAATCTGAAGGGATTTCTTTTGGCCATGTCTCCCAACTACCATTGGAAGCTAATGGGCTAGTGATCTGAGCCAGCAGGGAGGATGGAGGTGGAGAGCTCTTCATTTCTTAGCATGAGGGTTTTAGTGATGAGAAAGCGGTCCATCTTGCTGCCAATCTGAGTTGCGCCCCCTCTTCTATTGTTCCAAGTGTGAATATTGTTGTTGGTGTGAAGATCTATCAGGTCGCTATTGTCGACGAACTCCTTAAAGCTTTTATCCTCTGGAGAGAGGAGGTGGCGTCCACGTTTTCTATCCTAGAGGGAGGTGATGAGATTGAAATGCCCTCCCAAAATATCAATACCATTTGGTTGGTCATTCACAAGCCAGTGGAGGAAAGCAAGAAAGGTTTTTTTTTGGACAGGCAATTGGGGTCCATAAACATTGGTGATTCGTCCATGGATGTTAGTACCCAAAGGGTGGAAGTTAGCAGAGATGGAGCATCGGGTTGCTAGAAAGTTGTCAAGTTCTACTTCTAGAGCATTCTAGGCAATGGTGAGACCTCCAGAGGATCCTATAGAATCAACTGAAATGCACTAACTACCGAGTCACCGAAGTCTAGGGATTAGAGAGTTCAGAGTGGTGGAATTGGATTTGGTTTCTTCCAGCATGAGGATGGAGGGTTTGTCTTGCCAGATCTTTTTCTTGAGAATTTTGTGTTTGCTTGGGCTATTAATGCCTCTTATATTCCAGGAGATGAATTTCATTGGGTAACCGAGGGGTTGGAGGGGAAGAACTCTGTGAGCTAGGAATATTGACCTGATTCAACAAGATTGGTGCCCATATCTGCTAGTCTATGAATGTCTGATTTTCTCCCTTTTTTCTTAGCTTCCTTAATGCTTCTTTTAGAGTCTTTAAGGTGGCTTATCATGACTCCTAATTTGGATCTAGAGTTGGGTGATTGTAGGATATCAGTGAGCAATTGGATCTGCTTTGGGGTGATCGCGTGCATCACATTATTCATACATGCTTCCTCCAGGCCCAAAAGATCTAAGCCTTTCAAATCAATGTCTCCTTGAACTTCCTCCATAGGGACTTCCACATCAGTCGTGGAGAGGGGGATATCTTGTTCCTGAACTTCAGTTTGTGGCTCTAGAGGTTTGCCGGCTACATATTTCTTGTAAATATGACTGGAATCCTCCTTTTGTTTAACCTTGTTCTGCTCTTGATGTGGGAGTTTGGACGGGGGAAGGTCGCCACAAAGTCTTTTCCTGTTTCTTTAAGTTGAATGCCTAGAATCCTGAAGCTCTTGCTGATGGAGGGCATCACGGATTTGTTGATGGTGGGGTTTTTCCTACCCTATTTCCTTCTATTGGAGACTTTCTTGAAACCCTCTTCATCAGTTGGGGAGGTCTGCTTGTTTTCCATGTGGAACTTATTTTGGGGGAAATCTATGAAGAGATGCCCGTGCTCATGGCACTTTCGGCAATGGAAGGGTATGTGCTCGTAATCTAGCGGCTAAATCCATTCTATTTCTGCATGTGCTAACATGATGGAATCTGGGAGAGATTTGGCGATATGCATGTAAACATAGATGGAAGCGTAGGAGGTATACCTATGCTACTTGGTTTGGTCTGCGATTTTGACAAATTCTCCTAGGGAGTTGCATATTTCCATTAGGGTTTCCTCATCCCAGTAATCTTGTGGCAGGGAATAGAGCCTGACCTAGACTGGTGCCCATGCAAAGTTCTCCGTGTCCGGGTTGAAGCGTTCGATCCAGTTTTTGAGAAAGAGTCCGGCAGAGTTGAAGAAGTATGCCCCCCCTTCCAGAACTCGATCTGTGTCTTCTAGGAGCGAAAAAATGATGGTGAAGAATCCTTTGGAACCCAGCTAGACATCAAAGTGCACCTTGGGTCTTCATTTCACCACGATCTAGTTAAGTAGTGCTTTTTCTGTAGGCCAGATCCCCATGAATTTTTTGATGAGGTCATATTTCTTCATGTACTCAATACGGGCATTGATTTTGGATGGTGGAAGATTGATAAGTGGTTGCTTTACCAATTTGGCTAGGCAGGTATTGGTCTTGGGTGTTTGCTTTGGCTGGGCCTATGATGATTGATCAATCTCGTCGGCCGTCAGGGTCTTAGTGATTAGGGGTTTTTTAACGCTGGGCACATCATCTTGTAGCTACATGGGGCAAGCTTCCGTAGAAGAGGGCAGGGAGGGACCGTGGAGGGAGCAGTTGTACCCCCCGCGTAGAGAGCCATGATTGGGAACCAAGGGTTAGGGGCCAAAGGCGAGTACTGTCAGTCAGGTAGAGTTAGAGAATGGTACAGGGCATCATTAGGTTTTTTGCATCAAAGGGTTAGAGAGCTCACGGTCTCACTCACCAAAACAAATGGCTATTTGCTAGTCTCTGAATGTCTGATTTTCACCCTTTTTCTTAGCTTCCTTAATGCTTCTTTTCAAGTCTTTAAGGTGGCTTATCATGACTCCTAATTTGGATCTGGTGCTGGGTGATTACAGGATATCAGTGAGCAATTAGATCTGCTTTCGGGTGATCGCATGCATCGCGTTATTCATACATACTTCCTCCAAGCCTAAAAGATCTAGGACTTTCAAATCAATGTCTCCCTAAACTTCCTCCATAGGGACTTCCACGTCAGTCATGGAGAGGGGGATATCTTGTTCCTAAACTTCAGTTTGTGGCTCTAGAGGTTTGGCGGCTACATATTTCTTGTAAATATGACTGGAATCCTCCTTTTTATTTGCCTTGTTCTGCTCTTGATGCGGGAGTTTGGATGGGGGGGAGGTCTCCACAGAGTCTTTTCCTGTTTCTTTAAGTTGCATGCCTAGAATTCCGAAGCTATTACTGGTGGAGGGCATCGTGGATTTGCTGATGGTGGGGTTTTTCCTACCCCATTTCCTTCTGTTGGAGACTTTCTTGAAACCCTCTTCATCAGTTGGGGAGGTCTGCTTGTTTTCCATGTGGAACTTATTTTGGGGGAAATCTATGAAGAGATGCCCGTGCTCGTGGCACTTTCGGCAATGGAAGGGTATGTGCTCATAATCTAGTGGTTGAATCCATTCTGTTTCTACATGTGCTAACATGATGGAATTTGGGAGAGATTTAGCGATATGCATGTAAACACAGATGCGAGCATAGGAGGTATACCTATGCTGCTTGGTTTGATCTGCGATTTTGACAAATTCTCCTAGGGAGTTGCATATCTCCATTAGGGTTTCCTCATCCCAGTAATCTTGTGGCAGGGAATAGAGCTTGACCCAGACTGGTGCCCATGCGAAGTTCTCTGTGTTTGGGTTGAAGCGTTTGATCCAGTTTCTGAGAAAGAGTCCGACAGAGTTGAAGAAGTATATCCCCCCTTCCAGAACTCGATCTGTGTCTTCTAGGAGCGAAAAAATGATGGTGAAGAATCCTTTGGAACCCAGCTAGACATCAAAGTGCACCTTGGGTCTTCATTTCACCATGATCCAATTAAGTAGTGCTTTTTCCGTAGGCTAGATCCCCATGAATTTTTCAATGAGGGCATATGTCTTCATGTACTCAATACGAGCATTGATTCTGGATGGCGAAATATTGATAAGTGGTTGCTTTACCAATTTGGCTAGGCAGGTATTGATCTTGGGTGTTTGCTTTGGCTGGGCCTGTGATGATTAACCGATCTCATCGGTCGTCAGGGTTTCAGTGATTAGGGTTTTTTTTAATGTTGGGTGCATCATCTTGCAATTGCATGGGGCAAGCTTCCGTAGAAGAGGGCAGGGAGGGACCACAGAGGGACCAACCATCACCCCCCCCCCCGCGCAAAGATCCATGATTGGGAACCAAGTTCCAGGGGCCAAAGGCGAGTATTGTCACTCAGGTAGAGTTAGAGAACGGTACAGGGCATCATTAGGTTTTTTGCATCGAAGAGTTAGAGAGCTCATGGTCTCACTCACCAAAAAAAATGGCTATCTGCTAGTCTCGAAATGTCTGATTTTCACCCTTTTTTCTTAGCTTCCTTAATGCTTCTTTTCGAGTCTTTAAGGTGGCTTATCATGACTCCTAATTTGGATCTAGTGCTAGGTGATTGTAGGATATCAGTGAGCAATTGGATCTTCTTTGGGGTGATTACATGCATCGTGTTATTCATACATGCTTCCTCCAGGCCGAAAAGATCGAGGCCTTTCAAATCAATGTCTCCCTAAACTTCCTCCATAGGGACTTCCACATCAGTCGTGGAGAGGGGGATATCTTGTTCCTGAACTTCATTTTGTGGCTCTAGAGGTTTGGCAGCTACATATTTCTTGTAAATATGACTGGAATCCTCCTTTTGCTTTCCCTTGTTCTGCTCTTGATGTGGGAGTTTGGATGGGGGGGAGGTCTTCACAGAGTCTTTTCCTGTTTCTTTAAGTTGCATGCCTAGAATCTCAAAGCTATTATTGGTGGAGGGCATCATGGATTTGCTGATGGTGGGGTTTTTCTTTCCCTATTTCCTTCTGTTGGAGACTTTCTTGAAACCCTCTTCATCAATTGGGGAGGTCTGCTAGTTTTCCATGTGGAACTTATTTTGGGGGAAATCTATGAAGAGATGCCTGTGCTCATGGCACTTTCGACAACGGAAGGGTATGTGCTCGTAATCTAGCAGCTGGATCCATTCTGTTTCTGCATGTGTTAACATGATGGAATCTGGGAGAGATTTGGCGATATGCATGTAAACACAAATGCGAGCGTAGGAGGTATACCTATGTTGCTTGGTTTGATCTGCGATTTTGACAAATTCTACTAGGGAGTTGCATATTTTCGTTAGGGTTTCCTCATCCCATTAAACTTGTGGCAGGGAATAGAACCTGACCCAGACTGGTGCCCATGCAAAGTTCTTCATGTCCAGGTTGAAGCGTTCGATCCAGTTTCTGAGAAAGAGTCCAGCAGAGTTGAAGAAGTATGGCCCCCTTTCCAAAACTCGATATGTGTCTTCTAGGAGCGAAAAAATGATGGTGAAGAATCCTTTGGTACTTAGCTAGACATCAAAGTGCACCTTGGGTCTTCATTTCGCCACGATCTAGTTAAGTAGGGTTTTTTCCGTAGGCCAGATCCCCATGAATTTTCCGATGAGGGCATACATCTTCATGTACTCAATATGGGTATTGATCTTGGATGGCGGAAGATTGATAAGTGGTTGCTTTACCAATTTGGCTAGGCAGGTATTGGTCTTGGGTGTTTGCTTTAGCTGGGCCTGTGATGATTGACCGATCTCGTCGGCCGTCAAGGTTTTAGTGATTAGGGGTTTTTTAACGCTCGGCGCGTCATCTTGTAGTTGCATGGGGCAAGCTTCCGTAGAAGAGGGCAGAGAGGGACCATGGAGGGACCAGCCGCCCCCCCGCGCAGAGAGCCATGATTGGGAACCAAGGGCCACGGACCAAAGGCGAGTACTGTTAGTCAGGTAGAGTTAGAGAACGGTACAGGGCATCATTAGGTTTTTTGCATCGAAGGGTTAGAGAGCTCACGGTCTCACTCACCAAAAAAACAAGTATATATTAGTATTTCTTTCTTAATTAATTAAAAATGAATATATATTAATGTTTTTAAATAAATAAAAATGCAGTACTTTTAATATATTGGACTTGGATATTTTCTATTAAATGCTTTTCAATAATTTTAAGTTGGAAATTAAATTAAAAAGTTATAAAGAAGTGTTAAAATTATAAATAGCAGTCGTTTAGGTTATATATTTGAAGTGTAATAAAAGTATTTGAAAATTCTGAATCAATTTGTGCTTTTAGGAATGAAACTGTAATATTAAAAAAATATAATTTGATTATAAATTATAGATTTATTTTTTGTTGTTGAGAAATGAAATAATTAATTTATATTTAATTTAATGATAAAAAAGGTAAGTTTATTAGAATAAATTTTAAAGACGGGTTTTGCTTTTCAAGGGGTTTGACATCTAAATCTAAATCTAATTATGCTATGGGTTAGTGCTGCGGGCAGCTTGAGATCAAACCCCGGCTGAACAAGTTAAAAGATATTATAGAAAGAAATAAATTTAATAATAAAAAATCTAAAATAATAATAAATAGTCTAAAATCTTATTACATTTAAAATATTTATTTAAATATTTTACAAAAATACATGTTGATAATTCATTTTGATATAAAATTACATGTTGTAAAAAAATAGTTCAAATTACACTAAACCGTGTCCTATGCTTTTTAATCCTTATTTGGTCACGGATTCGCTGCATCTGGGATCCTTTCTGACGCATAAGCCCTCCACAGATGCGTCAAAACTGGGAAGAGGAAAAAGCAAGAAGGTTAAGCCCCGTTTAATACCTTAGCGGAACTAAAAGTAGCTATTCAAAATCCAATTCAACATGGTTCTCAGATAATTTTGTATATATGCATGAATTCCATGTGTTATGTACACACTTCTTGATTTTAAGACAAAAAGGCCTGTTAAATTGACTCGAGTTGAGCACTGTTGCCAGCTGATCAAGTCTACTGGAATTCCATTATTTTACCAGAAATGATTATCATGGCTGCTGGCAAAAGAAAACTGTACATGAGGGAAGCAGTACTGTATAATATTGCATCACAAATCGTGGCAGAATTAATCAAAGAAGGTGCCAAAAAGAATGAGCACCATGCATTGAATTGATCAAGAGAAGGAGTTGTTCTTCTGTCCCGATCTCTTAAATTTCATGAATATCTTGTGGCCATTCAACTTCTCATTTTCCCTGATACTCTCAAGCTTTGGTCTCCAACACTGGGCTCTGCACTCGACCAATTGAGCATACTCTTTCTGCAATTCAGGAGTATTCAACAGTCTACACTCATTCTCTGCAGAATCCACGCCCACTGAACGCTCGTGTTCATCAGCGTTAAGCCTTACATCTTCCATAAGCTTTGAAATAAACTCCGGGCAGACTTTGATCCGAAGTCGTCCGCCATCATCGCTTTTCTGTATCTCAAACGGCTGGCAGAAAACAGAGGCACGTTCGATACTGCGAAGCGGAGCCGAGAGGCGAGCGGTGGAAGTCGGTGGAGCTTTTGGGGCCGGCAGCGGTGATATCAAGGAAGTCAGCGACAGGAGAGATAAAGGAGAATGAAAGAAGTGTTGGGGGAGAAGGAAATAGTTATTGCCCACCTTCAGTTGGTCATTTGGAGAAAGAGTTGGCGTCTTCTGGCCGATGTAGAATGAATCGGAGCGACATACTAAGTGTTCAGGGAATTCTTGCATTATTTGGGCGGCGCCGAGAGATTTATGAAGGATGTGAAGGGTGCCATCTGAGCGAACCAGCTGGATAGTTTCATTATCATTGCATCCCGCCGAGAGGCAGCAGATATGGTTGCCCATATTTAATTTGGCTTAATGTTATGAGCAAGCTAAACACGAAGATGCTGCAAGGACGGAACGCAGAAGTGGTGTGTGGTTTGTTATAGACATTGTAAGAGCAGTAGTTATATAGTAGAGAAGAGAGCCGTGATCGAGTCAAGCAACCGAGTATTATTGGTATTCTCGGACCGAGATCCATCCATAATTCCACCCTTTCAAATGACTTTTGAGGTTTACAGATCACCGTCCAAAATATTGTAAATTTCATCGTCAATAGTATGTCACCGCGTAAAGGGAAGAGGAAGAGTTGTCACTGGCTGCGATCCAATTAGTTGAGTAACAATCGTTATCGAAGACTTTGTAAAGGTGAATATTTATTTTAAGGCTTCAACGAAGGGAAGGGCAAAGAAAGCAAGGCATGAATTGACTTTTAATATATATATTTACAGTGGCCGTCCAAACAATCCCAAATCTGATCGGCAACCTTATTTTACGTCCCGTGCAAATGTAGCATGAGATAATTGCGGTAAAGAGGGAAGAAACGCGGTGCCGCGTTGGGCATATAATTCCCGCCAGCTTTTCACGCCCTTTGAAACATGCCTGAAAAGAGCTGAAACCTGTTACAGTGACAACCTCACTTGGGAATTCGAAGAGACAAACGCCGAGTCAAGGAAGACTGCTCGTCGATATACATCAACTTGGAATGACTATTGCTCGAGGAGGTGCAATAAAACCTCCAAAGAGGAAAAATGAGAATAAAATAAAAAATAAAAAATAGACGTGACGAATTGGAAAAGAGAGTAGTTTTTTTTTGCTTTTGAATTATTGTTAGTAAAGTTGGGATCTAATCCAATGTTAGCAATATGATGATTTTTTGTTTATGATTGAGACTAAGACAACCTTGTTTGTTGTATCATGGACTTTCTGACTTATGTATGCTTAGTATTTTTTGGGATGGTTTAAATATATGGGTACTTTGGTATAACATAAGCCCTTTTATCAAGCACTTGTCAATCCATAAATAAATAAAATCATTGAAAATATTACTTTGAAAGCAATGAAGATCAATCTCTACTTACAGATGGAAGCAATAAACACCAGAAAATAAGCTCAATGGAAACAAAGAAAATGATGCAAAATGCAACAATTAGATTAACTCTTTCCAAACTATACCTTATCTAAGGATATTACTTAAGGACATCTCAATAACTACTTATACCTCACCTGTATTCCTTCACTCAGAAATAGCTTGAGAAATATATAGAACTAAATCCAAGTTATATCTTCAACTTATGCCTATCTTAAGTCCCCTCTATCTTAATAGCTTTATTAGATGGACCTTGAGGAAAGATAATCAATCTACCTAGTCGATTTGAATAGTCAATGAAACATGTAGCTAGTACTTGGGGAGTCAAACCCCAACCCAAGAAACCCTCATACTCGTCCAATCTTGTACCAGTGTAGGTGTCATTTTTTGTCTCATAAATATCCCGAGAACCGTAATCGACAATATATTATTGTAATTTATATATGAATTGCATATGTGGATAGAGAGTGAAGCCATACATATTTCCATAGTGTGATGACATACTCAATGAAACTCATGACTGTAATGTGGTAATTATAATGTGAAATTTAACTACATTTTAGTGAGCCTTAATATTGTGTGGAGATTTAGAAATATCAATATGTGTCATATAGAGTTTGATACATTCATAGGCCTTTGAGAATAAAACAAAAATAAGCAATGATTAATCTTCAAAAGCTCACTTGAACTAATGTTGGGAGCGCACCTATCTTTTTTAATACCATGTTGATTTCGATTCTTTTTTCTTTATTGACATCAAGATATTAAAACATCAATATCAATGATGGCATTGCATTAGTAGAACTTTGGATAATACTAATAAGTCAAGCATTGTGCATGCAAGAGCAATTCCCTAATTCTATGATGTTTTTAAAATGATCCATAATGAGGCAAGGGAACATGCTACAATTAATGTATGGGGTGCTATTCCTCTCCACTTGTTATCTATTAATTGACAAATATTCATATATTACAATTTATAAATTTCAAACTATAGCAAACTTGTTTATATTAAAAAACTTAAATTCAATATTTAATCAATTGACATTTTCACATAACTACTACAAATTCGTTCACAAAGTTAAATTTTTAAATAAATATAAAAAATGGCTTATTAAGTCTTCCCATGATACTTTAGGAATGTATGATTAACATGTCTTTTACCTCTTTCCAAGACACTTGAAGTGTATAACATTATTATACTATCATGGATAATAAAACCCAACAAAATTCAAGCCCAAAAATGAATCCTTTGATTTTATCCTCTTCACCATCCTAAGAGATGTTTTTTTCTTTCATCAATGACTTGTCTAAATGACTTATGTTTCAAGACGATTCAACTACCTCACACTAATTGGTGGGTAGAAGCACACCTGGAATTGGATAAACAATGTAATTAGAAGAGAGGAGTAGAGTTGCACAAAGAACTATCTGGCTAGCTGGGAATGAAAATCTCCTCAGAAGGTGCTACATTCACTTGGTTGATTTATATGCATCTTTTAAATAAGTAAAAATTAGCCCAATTGATCAATACCTGATTGAGGTCTTTTAAAGATCAAGAGTTTATATAAAGGCCGCATAAACTCATAAGGGTCAATCATTGATACCACCTAAACATTTTAACACTTTGTAAAATGGTCATATCTAATTAAAGATTAGTCGTTGTATGCAACTTTTGTTATGTATAAAACCTTCATTTTAGTAAAATTCCTTGGCATGCATTGTTTTAATAAAAAAATTTCCTTATTCAACTGTAACAAGTCATAACTCATGTGCATCATGAAATATGGCTTTTAAATTTTTTTAACTATATTTGCAAAAAAAAAGTGCTATATGTAATGATGCCTTATTGTTGTGAGAATTAACAGTCACAAGTGACAGTGGGTTGCAGTTTTCACAAAGTATGCATGGGGTAAACTTGCTAATAGCCACATGCTCTAACTAATTGAGCTATTCCAACCGAAATGATGTTATTTTTTATGTTTTAAATGAAAATCATATTAAAAAAGTCAAATCTTTAAATATTTGAAAAAAAACTTATTTCAAAACATCAAAGATGTTATTTATTATCTTGCAGTATAACTTACCACAATATCTAGTTTAGAAAAAATAATATACATAAAATTTTACGTCACACAACATAACAAACATACATATCCATTTGACAATTATTAAAATTTTAATCGTTTTTATTACATCTACATAACACCTCTTAAGCAAAATACACTTTCATCTCACCATTATAAAAAAACAAAATAATATTTAAAAAATACCTTTTTAAAAAAACCAATATTTTATAATAATAAAAAACACTTTACAGTTATACATATACATTCTCCACTAAGGGAAGCGGTTGGGATCTTGAATGTTCAAGAAAGTTAGGAACATAAACACAGTGAACAAAGTCAAATGTTAAAAGCACATGTTGAGGTGGAATAGGATACGATGGTAAATGATGTAGTAGAGAATAATGAATTGGCACATAGAACTACTTTTTATTGCATCTCGTCTCCCTGTTCAGAACGAGCAATATTTAATTGCATCTTCCAATCCTTTATCGTCAACTTTGAAAACAAGTTGTGGTAAGTTTCTTATTTCATAGAAAGGGAGTGAAAAAAATGGAAGCATCTGCAAAGAGTAAACATCTTCCAAGTCGATGTGTTGCAGGTTTGTTAGCTCTTAGGAAGAATTAGGCAGTGACGCCATTTTTTTTTAGAAGCTTTTGAAAACTAATTATTTCAAGGAGCACAGAGGACAAAATTCATTGAAAAAACTATGAGTGCTCTGAGTGAGTTTAAATTGTACATGGAAATCCTTTCAAGGTACTCCATCTTCCCTGGAGACTCAAAATTCTCTGATAGGGGAGCTCAGATTCTTAACTCTCCCAAATCAAAAGGCACACCCTACAATGTTTGTCGCTTGGGAGCAATGTTTGTGGACTATTGAAAGTGGACCAATATTTATCTTGATCACCAAATTCTTTGAAACACACATCTGCATAAGCTACAAATTCCTCCCTACAAATAGTCAAAGTAAATTTAAAAACTCCATTTCTCTAACCACAAGATTATTTGTGTATCATTAAATTACGGTTTTGGCTTGTTTTTCAACCCACATGGGTATAAAATCAATACAACTTTTCTTTTACTACAAACCATAAATAATTGTAAGATAAGTACAAAATCAAAACCCCCAAATGGAAATGACCCAAATTAGTAACCTATTTAAACAAGCTTAACAAATAGTAAAACCATGCCCGAGACATTAATAATATGGTGTTAAAAACAAGTTTACAAAATGTAGAGTTTATGCGCATCTCTAATTCGAAAAACATTAGAGCTAGAAACTAAAACTATAGCAATATTAATCTACGACTCATCTCATAAGGTTGGTCAGTGATTCGCAGGACCGATGAGTCTGGAAGATCCTACACATTGGGAGCCAAAATAAATTCTTTAAATTTCCTTTAAAGAAAGGGAGAAAAGTAAGAACTAAATCTCTCAAATTCGAGCTCCTCCTACGAAGAACATTCAGTCAGCATTGCAAGAATTCTGAAAATAATATATAGGGTTTTGAAGAAAAAAATTACATGGAAGGAATACCCTTCCCTAAAACTCTTTACAATTAATATTTGATTGTTTTGAGAGGCCTATAACTATGTGTATAATTCTGTACAAGTGGTCCATAATTGCAACCCAGTTACTTGGAAGAACATATAATGAAATAAAAAACTATTGGAATACAAGATTGAAGAACAAGCTTCCTGGGAAGCGTAAAGAGCATAAAACATGTAGCTTTAAAGAAGCAAAGAATATGGGTCTTGAGATCGACCATATAAGGATTCCAATAGATTACTATTATTCTCCTTGAGATAATTTTCCGAGGAAAAATAAATGGACAAATTTTTGGGAAGTCATATCCATTAATTAAATTTTGGAGATTTGCCACATATTTACATATTTTGGCTCGCTAAGCAAGCATCCTTAAAATAATATAAAAACAATCATTATTAATTGGAAATTCAAGAAATATCTCCACAATAAATTTGGAAAGTTGCTACACACATAAAGAAACTGAGTTGAACCCTGGTCTACCTACAAAATCCATAACCTTGGTCTTAGTCCACATTAATGGTAATTACATTTTCCATATTTTGTTTTGGGTTCGGAACGGTAATATTCAAGACACCATTTTTCATTTCGTATTTGATAGCATTAGCATCAAACACAACATCACCCACATCCTAATGGATTCGAACCCTACTATTGCATTTCATCTCCCCCGACTCTCCTTCCCACTAATCACCAACACATCATCCTCAATGTTTATGTTAACATCTTCTTTACCCAAACCTGACATATCCAGATGCAACCTGAAAACTTCTTTACCTAGGGAACTCTCATGACTTCCCGGGAACCTGCACTCAGCCTTGTCGTGAAACCGGGGGCTATCGAACATAAAATTCATCGCATCCATCACTTGGCTTAAGGAACTCGCAGTTTCTAGTAAAAAGGGGCTCCAAACATTTGTCTGCAATCCACCACTACTCAGATTTTATTTTTAAAACATGCACTTCAAAAATACCATTCCAAAGCAAATGTGGCCTTAAAGCAGTTACTGTTTAATAGAGACTTGAGACTTGTTTGGCGAGACGATGGCTCCTTGCGCCTCCTCTCAAGGTTTCCAGCACGTTTCTTTCTTTTGGCGTGTAATTACTTGTTGCGGAAGTAGGAAATTTCTAGAGCTGCATAGTGTTTTCGATTCTATTAGCTATTTTCCTCCATAACAATGAAATTGACTTCAGACTGCCGTAGTGTTTCAAAATCACCTGGCTTACCATTACTTAACTATGCGATTCCTCTGTTAATACCCCACAACCTGCACTAGAACAACAGAAAAATGCAGGAAACAGAGTTAGGATTTCTATTTAGGCACTTAATCTCTAATATACAAGGAAACAATTGTATTAACCAAGAACACTTATGTAAAACAATTTATATGGAATTCAAGAACACTTATGCTCACGTCAGGTTCTCCTAGGTTGGGTTTAAAAAACCCTGTACCTCTTTTCGTCGTCCATTGATCAAAATAAAAACCTGACACACATATTTTTAAGCTAAAAGCATGTAAATTTATTAAGCGGGTTGTTCTAATAAGTAATGCTCGTCACTTTCTTAGTTAGTTTCATGAGAAATTGCTGAATCTTGTTGCCATAGATGCAGAGCATCAGGGTGTTCTCATTTTCTTCCGGCGTGGGAGTGGGAAACTCTCTCATGTTAGAGATCGTTATCTCATTCAACCTAGCCTACATGGTGTATGCCACAAAAATCGACCCTAACAAGGGAATCCTGGGCACTATCACCCCGATCTGCATTGGATTCATTGTGGGAACGAACATATTGGTCGGCAGTGCCTTCCACGGGGCGTGCATGAACCCCACGAGGGCCTTCGGATCACTGCTAGTTAGCTGGACATGGACAAGCCACTGGATCTTCTGGGTCAGACCTCTCATTGGTGGTGGAAGATCTATTGCCATACCATTGAAATGATATAGACTCACCTAGCACTTTTGTTTTCATGGAGTACATTTGTACAAGTTGCGTTAAAATCTACATGCTTGGGTTAGCCAATAGGTCTTGTATTAGATCTACTTCTTAATTTAGCATTCCTCCTATAAGAATAGTGTAGGTCTGTGACACAGTAACATATATAAACTATAATTTCTAATCTATGCAATAAGACTATGAATAAAAAATCTATGTCAGTATACATTTCAATAACAGGTTTATGTTTCAGAATTTAAGCTATAATTTCTAATCTATGCAATAAGTTTGTGAATAACAAATTTATTTCAGTATACATTTCAATAACAAGTTTATGTTTCAGAATTTAATCTATAATGGATTACATTCAAACAAAGGGTCTTCACTTAGTGAAACCATGCCATAGCACGTTCATTCATGGCATATGAAACAATACCCCTATTTTTAAAAAATATTGGAAAATACCTCCCAAAATCATTTTTTTTAACCCCCTCCCAATATGCCTTCCCAATTTAAAAAAATCCCTATTTTCACTATATATTGTATGTATCAATTTTTTCATTTACATTTTGTATACCCCTTTAGATTTCTACCTAGTATATTGACATGATACTCGACATTCATTCTTTTCCCTCACCATGCAAAATAATTATTCATAAGTGTGTAGGGTTCCTTAACAATGAACTAAGGCTACTCCCTCTATGGTCTTTCTCCTCTTTCTTCAATAAAATGAACTTTATGACCCCCCCACACACAAAGATATGCACTCCTCTCCTTGATCTATGGGATATGAGACCTTCTCAAGAGACTAGCCACCCCTTGTTAAAATACCTAACACATGATACTGATGGAAACAAGGACAACAAGAGAAGAAAATAATAATCCTCCTCATTTATGATGATGCACTTCGAGTGGACATGCATGGACCATGAAGACTATGAGTAAATGACCCATATTTGCCTCTCAATTTTCGAGTATAATCCACTACGGCCTTTGCCATAGGGTGTTCACTATTAGCCTGCATGATAGTATGTTAGTAGAAATTTTGAGTTCCTTACTTCTTCTACAACAAAACCTTACTATTTAGTATTTTTCTTTGACCATAAGATTAATGGGTTGCCTGAAAATTGAAATAGAGAACCATATCTAGCAGCTTAAAACATTTTAGGTATTATCTCCAGGCTTTCCAAGGAATTTCACTGTCTAGTGATCCAAATACTTGGATGTTATATGTAAGCCTCTGGACAAAAGAAAAATCTTTTGAAAGCAAGCTCAAATCATAGAACATAGACAACTAGAGTTTTAGAATAGTCAAGCGTTACCTCAATAGCAGTTGCCACATCACACAGCTTTTGTAGAGATATGCTTGTAAAGAGCTTGTTCCCTACTACCACAGGTCTTCCGATGGTAAGGGTACCAATTTTGTCAAAAACAATGCACTTAACCTGCATTAACATACATTCCAAATGACAACGTTATACGTAGTATTGGATAAGTTTATACACTGTTTCATGTTAAAGTTAAACTTTTGTAGGGTTTTGTTAACTCTTAGAATCTCTCAGATTGTCGAATTCAAGGTCACAATACGTAACATGACGTAATATTGTCCACCTTTGGATGTCCTAGCAGGTTAGTTATGATGTTAGAAATATCATGTAATGACATTTACATGGAGGCCATTCTTCTTAAAGGAAGTGGATGTATGCTGACACAAAACCGTAGGTAGCCCCTATTGTGAATAGTTTGCTCCAAAATATGTAGTGGCCACAAAATCAGCAGTTTTGGAGAACACTAAGCTTCAAATTTAAAGGGCGAGGGGAAAAGCAGAATGAACAAGCTCCTGAAGCTTTCTCCACAAAAATTGGAGCCATCAAAAAAGAGTTTAAGAATGCAGCTAAAGTAGGGTGTCTTCATTCCACTTTGGATTTGAAGTGAAAAAGTTTCTTCTGGTATTCTTCTAGAGTTCCTTACATGTTTAAAATTAGAGCCCAAAATTTACAAAGTACATAGAAGCAGAATAAACAAGAAAGGTTTACAATTCTTCCATATATCTCTGCTCCTAAAAGCCTAAGGGGTTAGCTAATTGTCACCAAACTTGTTGGCCATTTGGATAGTTCTGTTCTTGCAAGGGCTTGGTATGAATCTCCTTGGGTTAGGAACACTAGTCTACATCAATGGATTTACTAGGGATACTGTCCAAGAATGTGGGGAAGCATCCTTTGGGATTCCCCATGAGGGTTTTCCCTTGAAAAAAAAATCTATGCTCTTGAATGTCAATAAGAAGTACCCCTTTCTAAGATAGCACTTTTGAAGGACAAGAACATCCTTGAAAATTACTAATGCACCATTTGGAAGCTAAATGTTGACTCTAAGATCAGCAACAATACTTTTCATCCAAAAACAATGGATGTTAATCAATTAGTCAAACGAAATCATTTCAAATATTGTTTCCTTCTAGTGCCAAGTAAGATTTTTCTACACTAGTCTACACCAACAGATTTATTAAAGATACCATCCAAGAATGTGGGGAAGCATACAAGGGTTTTCCCTGGAAAAAAATATCTATGAACATCAATAAGAAGTGCCCCCTTTCTAAGGTAGCACTTTTGAAGGACAAGAACATCCTTGAAAATTACTAATGGACCATTTGGAAGGTACATGTTGACTGCAAGATCACTAACAATACTTTTCTTCCAAAAATAATGGATGTTAATCAATCAATCAAACAAAAGCATATCACATATTGTTTCCTCTATTGCCAAGTAAAATTTTGCTAAAACATTTCTATTCAAGGGAAAAATATTCACAACCTTTTATGATAAGCAAAATGGGCTTTGAAGGAGAACAAAAGGTGGACTTTGATCCTTTGTGATGGAAAACTGCCTTAATGATCCAAACGAACAAGTAATATAATGTTCTCTAATAAGATGAAATCAAATACCTTATGAGCACTTTCTAAAGCATTACCACCCTTGATCAACAAACCCTGGGAAGCACCTTTCCCTGTGGCAACCATTACTACAGTTGGAGTTGCAAGTCCCAAAGCACAATGACAAGCAATGGCAAGCACTGATATTCCAAACTCTAGTTCCAACTCAAATCCATCCATTGATGTTGGGATCCATGTTTTAGGAAAGATCCCAACTTCCCCAGAAATGAACCAACCAAGCCACATTATACTAGCAGCTGCAACAACCTAAACGCCATTGTTATCATCAGAAATCTAATTTTTCCTTATCAAAAATTAACTTTTCTTGGCATAATTTAAATTGCTTGTCACAATAATATACTTACCAATGGAACAAAGAACCTGGAAATTCGATTAGCAAGTTTCTGTATAGGTGCTCTGGCCATCTGGGCGGCCTCTACAAGCTGTACAATTTGACACAATGTAGTTTCTAAACCTACATGCGTGACTTTAACAAGAAAAAACCCATTCTCATTCATGGTTCCACCTATGACCTTATCCCCGGACCTCTTTGCAACAGGCCTGGCCTCACCTGTGATCATGCTCTCATTAACATGGCTCTGACCTTTATCACAATCCCATCTGTTGGAACCTTAGTACCTGGAACAATCCTGATGATATCATTATGTTGGATAAGCTGACTGCTTATCTCCATCTCTGAGGTGACATTTCCATCATCATCTAAAGTTAGCAACATTGCAGCATCAGGTGCAAGGTCCAAAAAAGGTGATAGGTTCATTAAAATTTAAGGTGATGATAAATGGTACTGCAGCAATGAAACTGAATGGTGTGTCACTATCTACAAAGTTGCATTTAGAAAAATAAAACAAACTTAGACAAGTGTAAGTCTTATAATAGTTGTGTGACCATCCACATGAAATATTATTACAGTGACATTCTTAAAAAAATGGATTCTCAACAATCCAAGCCTAAAATTTAATTCACTTCTTTATTCAACAGAGCACGGAGATCATACACCTCAGACATTGTGGAACAGCCTAAAGAAAAACCTACCCTGTCACCTGAAACCTTGCAGTTTTGGTTCCAGTCACCCTAAATCCTAATGATTACCTAGAACTTTGATTTCTATCGCCCAGTACTACCATGCCTGAGCTCCTTGGTAATATAGTTTGTGTAATAGATGTCAAACAATGTGTTTAGCTAACAATGCCTAAAATGAAGAACATAACATTTGCAGGACATAACGACTTTCTTGAAGAACTTAAATAAAGTTTTTAAGAGGACCCCCCCCGCCCCACACACACACACACATGGTGAGCCATGCTGTTAATTTGAAAAATAAAATTCAACTGAACAAATTATTATTTAGACTCACACCATCTTCTTCATCCACTGTCATGTGATTCCCACGTCGTATATGATGATCAAGTAAACTTAACAGTCTTACAATAGTGTCCACTAGGGCCAGATGTAAAGTATTCATTGAATGTGCAGACGTGATTTCATTTGCAAGAAGTTTTATTTCAGAAAGAGGAAGCCATGCACCCTCCTCTTCACCTTCATCTTCTCCAGGAATTTCTGCTCTCTCAAGATAATCATCCAACATTTCACAGAAGCCTACAACAGTGCCATCTGCAAATATAACATTGCAACCCATGATCCAAATGTTAACAAGTGGGAAGGAAAACAAGGAAATTTTAATAAAACCATGTTTCATTATAACAAACCTTGATGATAGCTAACTTCCGACTTTCCCCTATCTACCACTTCTCCAATTGTGTCTTTTCTTATCATTCTAGAATTTCTTGCAGACATGGGTGTTTGCATGTTCTAAAAATCATAATCACTTTCAAAAATTTAGAAGCAAAATATCCTATTGATTAAAAATTTTCTTGCCACAAATAACTGTATAGCTAATTACTACAAGAATTATCACCTCCATTCCTCATCACTATATTTCACTATATCTATTACTCTGTTAATTTAATTATATTTTATGCCATCTTACAAGTATTTGCAGGTGTTCATGTATGCCTCAAACACAAAAATATTTACCTACTATGATAAAGTCTATAATATCCTTGACCTTGGATAAGACTAATTAGAAAAGAAACATTACGAAAGAAGACTGAAATAATTTCAAAATGAAGCCACTGTAATGAACCATTAAATCTCCACTATGAAGCTCAAGTTGATCATGGTGAGCAAAAACCTGCATGATTTTCAATTACAACTAAAGGCTATCTTCTTATATTTTTTGGACTTCCTCTAGATTCAACAGTAACATTAAACATGGGCATACAAGTTTATGCAAAAGATAATATTGATAAAACTACTGAAATGTACAATTCCTAATGGTAATAAAAGTAGACATACAAAACAATCCAAAATCTATTGGTCACAGAAGCAACTTTCTTCATTATAGAAACAT
Source organism: Pseudotsuga menziesii (assembly GCA_001517045.1). Classification (NCBI taxonomy): domain Eukaryota; kingdom Viridiplantae; phylum Streptophyta; class Pinopsida; order Pinales; family Pinaceae; genus Pseudotsuga; species Pseudotsuga menziesii. The sequence goes on from LPNX011171542.1 coordinate 141,082, forward strand.
CTTAGCCATCTTCCAACCTCATGCACCTCAGTCAACTGGTTTCATTGTTTTAGACTGATGTCTTTTAATGACGAAGTCTGGAGAAAAATTGTAAAATGCAAACATGTAGTTTAGATCAAAGAAAACACAAACATACCAAGGAGGTCCCCTCTTGAAGATTTGATGAAGCCCCTTTTGAAATGTTATGTGATTGAATGCCCCCATGAGAATTTTCTTGGGAAGACCTTTTCTCAGAAGACAAATTGCACCAACCACGCTCTTTGACTGGCCCTGTGATGCTTGAATAGTATTGTATTGAATAAGCAATAAACAACTTGATAAAACAAAGAATACTCCTACAATTATAGTTTGACCAGTCATAAGATAAGTGTTTGGGGCTAAATCATGGTCCATGTATAAGCTTAAACAACAAATAGAGAAAACAAATTGAAAAAAATCTAAGAATTGGCATTCGTCGGTCAAGTAAAAAGCATCACCCAAAATTTTCTTTATATACCTCTAAAACAACGTACAGAAGCTATAATAGCTACAGTCAAAGGTCGAAGAAATAATATTGATGTTCACAATGACAAAAATATGCCAAAGGTCACAGCTTCTCTATTTGTAATATCTTACTGCAAATTTTACCCAGTGAACAGATTGTCTTCTTCCCTGTTGACCCACTCTTTATTTTCATGTAACAATTTCAAACAATAGGCCTATCTAATTCAGTATATCCATGTCAACTTGGACACTGTATCTGAATTCGTGCATATTATAGAAACTATTACACCATTCTCCAAATTGCTACAAATACAAAAGTCAGCTTGATGTGTCCAACATTCAAATCTGAGACACTCATCGAATAAGTGTACAGGACAAGGCCTGAATCATTCCAACATCGAATACAAGTGTACACACTTAGGATGATCTAAATCTAGATTCTCAAGTGTACAGGTGAAGGCCTGAATCATTCCAACATCTTTTAGTGTTTTTGACACTTTTGTTGAGATATTTGAGCCTGAAGGTGAGTGTGTTGCAAGAAAACCATTTATCAGATCTATTAATGCATTCATTTGGCTTTCTGGAGTGCACATGCTAAAATTTCTACTGAATCATTGGCTGATCCAAAAATGGAAGAACAAAAGCTACAGAGCATGACTGCACCAGTGCTGCCTTCTCCAAAGAAGCAATATGTTTCAAATTTAGCTTCAAGGAAAATCAATTCAATCAGCATACCTCCTATCAAGGCTTATGATGCACAAAAGGGTGAGGCTGAGCAATATGAATATAATTCAAAGGGAATCAAGGTGAATAAATCTTGTGTGACCCCAACAAAGAAAAATAGCAGAGGCCTTAAGAAATATCATGGGCAGTCTAGCTCAGAGAAGTTTATCCAAGGGCAATTAGCTAAGCAGTTGTCTGTTCACAAGAATGAGCAAGTTTCCCCTATAAAATATGGCACTGAACCTTCATCCTAAAAGGTGATAGGTTCATCAAAATTTAAGGTGAAGATAAATGATACTATAGCAATGAAATTGGATGTTGTGTCACTATCTACAGAGTTTCATTTAGAAAACGAAAACAAGATTAGACAAGTGTAAATCTTATATTAATTCATCACTTTCTATAATCATGGCTACCTTCATACCTCTCTTTTCTCTATGTCTTATCAAGTGTAGCATAATCCTTAGCCCATGCATGAAAATATTCTATTGGATCACATGTAAAACTCAACCACAGAACGTGAAAGCCCGCACTTCACAAAATATGACCAGACTTTGAAGGTATGCCAAAGACACAGCCTTACGGGACTGAAATCCAAGAATGAGGAAGGTGTTGCTACAAGAAATTTAGTTGGATGATGTTAAGCCCCAGTTTGCCATTTTTTTGAGAAGCTAGCATTTCCATGGAACCAACAAGCCTTTCCATCTGTGGACAGAAAAATAATCTTGATAAATTTAACAACCAATTGTAAATGTTGAATATATTTTGATTTCAATTTTTTTGATAAATTCATTATCTTGATTAAACAAAATTAAGTTTATACAATGTTACAAAAGCAATGCTTGATATTGCAAACAACAAAGAGGGCTATATCCTAGAGACAACAAAAGTGGAAGGGAAGAAAATAACTTTTTTGAAAAATATCTTAAACTTGTAGGATCACATCATTTTGAAAAATATCCTAAACTCGTAGGATCACAATATCATTTTTGCGTGATTTTTGCATAAAGGGAAATGTTTAGCTCTTCACCAGAAGCCAAAAGCTTATTACATAAATGCATACTACATATAGTATTTTCTCCTCATTGTAATGGCTGTTGATGATTGTTTAGCATAGGATGGAAATTTTTCCCAGAAATTGAACCACACAATCACTTTTTTATCGGAAGATCTTTGTTTTGCAAGTAATCCCGAGTCATTGATAATGCTTCGCTACCTTTGTTCAAGGTAAACAAGTGTCCTACTCATATAAATGTCAGATGTGTTAATCCTTGATATTGTATAAACCATCCTGCCACCTAAATTCATAAAAAGGAGATCCTAGTGATCAACCATGAGCTAAATAAACTGATCACAAAAATCCAAATTAAAACTAACAGAAAAGCATCCTAATCACTTGGCCTTAAAATACTCACAAACGACATAAAAAAACCTAACAATATCATAGATTTTCATTGATAACTATGATAATTGTTGTAACTGAGGATGGGAAGTTCAAAGATTACTTGTTTTCCATGGAACCACGGATGCCATATGTTGCTACACAGTGAGCCACATACACATCGATATAACTCCAAACCTACAATCCTTTCCACGACGTTTCATTTCATGCAATAAGGTTGCTACATAGCGAGCCCCTAGAGATTCCCTTGTTCTATTAATGGCACACCTTTCCATATGAAGGTGAAAGGTCACCTTATCTAAGAAAGAGCTGAATTAAATTAAGAGTCCACAGTCAATTTGAAATATTTTTCATTTATCGAGCATGATTCTCTCATATGTAAAATTTCACCAATATTTGTCCCCTCTCAAAACAATATGTATGTTATGAATAAAACTAGAAGTGCAAAAGTTTCAGAACACTTTTCGAATGATCAAACTGGTGAAATAAATGCATTTCTATTACATTGCTATATATGGTAGGTTTGTAGTGTGAGAAGAGGTAACATGAACTACTGGAGCCTCAAAAGTATTACACACACCCACATGCACACTCACAGCCTAGTAATGTAATTAGCCAAAAGGGTCAAATTTCTTGAACATTGACCTTTCTACAACAATGATCAACTATCAATGTCATTTTACCATCATGAACAGAAATATAAAAAATAAAACTTATGACATGGAATTAATGGCATGGTGTAAACATCAACTACAGATATATTATGTAGCAAATAACACCCCTCCTAAATCAGAAAAGAAAACAATGCCATTTGAAATTGTACTAAAATTAATTTCATAGCCTAAGATTAATAAATCCCCAACAATTGCAATAGAAATTCTTGAAAATTTATGACTAGTGGAAATATTCACCTATTGCTCCAAGTGGATGACCAAGGGAAATAGCTACTCCATTAACATTTACTTTTTGAGGGTCCAATTCCAATTTATGGCTACAGTATGTGAATTGCGAGGAAAATGCTTGAGAGAATTTTATAAAACAATCAACAAGATTTTGATCAACTAGAAGCAATCCTCAACAAATAAAATTGATTTATAAATAAACTCCATATTTTACCTCATTTATCTCAAATAGATTAATATCATCAATTTCTAGCCCAACTTCTTTCACTGCTTCCAGGATTGCAACAGCCAGGCCAACTCCCATAACAAGATCACTGCAAAGCAATCAATTTAGTGAAAAATAGAATGAAAAGGTTCCATTCCTAAAGAGAAAGAAAAAATTCAAAATGCAATCAAAGTTCTAACATGAATACACCAAAAATAGGCAAACCCTTTTGCATAGCCACTGCCTTCTTCATCAGCAATACAACACCAACACTGTCACTTACTTGGCTTGAATTTCCTACGTAAAATTGCATCAACACTTCTACAAAACTGACAGATTGAAAGTTCGACTTTGAGTAGTTTAAAATGGCAGAAAGCCCATGATATTTCGCTTATTATGTCATAACTCTTTTATGGCATTTCTACTTTTGATAACTTAAAAACCATGCCTAGAAGGAAGTTGCAAAAGAAACTCTATACCACTAGTGGTGCTTCTACCCTTCTTAAATACATGTTTCAATTTCGCTAAATCAGAAAGAGAAGCAATAGGACGAATGCCATCATCAATAGAAATCATCACAGGCTTGTCAGCTCCAGTTTTAGGATCAACAATCTTCAGCACAAAAGAAAGAAAAACATTAATCACCATCACAAAAATCCTCAAACTATTCAGTTTGTTGATTATGAAAACATGGGTATTTCATACCTTAGTTTGAACAGGGATGATCTCATATTTGAACTTCCGTGCAACTATTGCTGCTACTACACACCTATGAGATTCAACCTGAAATACAACTATGGATGTTAATATTCAAATTTTATTCCTTAAGTTTCATGACTAATTTATGCATTGACTTCACTCAAATAAAAACTTAAAAGACATCCATGTACCGCTGCTTGATCTTGTTCTTGACGTGAAACCCCATAGTGCTCGGACACATTTTCTGGGGTGATACCCATGGGAAAAAGACAATCTTGTGCTTGTTTGAAAACTTCAACCTATCACATGGAACAACACAAAATCCATCAGTGTCGTTCATAAAAATCAAGAACTCACATGTATTCTTGTGGCAGGCATGTGTGTATATATATCTATCCATCTAGGTGTATATAAATATAATGACAATAGTAAGCTATGTAAAATACAAATATAGGAGGGAGGGTAGAGATGTCAAATTTAAATCACTGAGAAAGTCAAAATCCTCAACATCATTAACTTTTATTGATGTGTACCGTTGGATTGACAGAGCCTTCCCATGCCATAGGATTTGTAGTCATTGACTCCAATCCTGCACCAATTCCTGAAGCAGACAGACTAAAATAAAAAACATATATAAATCCAAACTTGCTATGTTATTCCAGTGGTAAAAATTAGACAGTTACATACCAATGTCATAACAACCAGCTTTAATTGCAGCTACAACATCTGCAACTACTTGGAGACCTGAAGAGCATTGTCTTTTGATAGTACTGACAAGTACAGTCTCTAGAGAGAAGACATGGTAATAAGCTTGCAGTTGTCACGAAAACTCTCCTTCAATGAAAAATGTCACTTGACACATAAATTTGTATCATACACACTTGGGAATCCAGCATAAAAAGAAGCCATCCTACACTCACTAGCACGTTGAGAGCCAGGTGCAAGAACAGTACCCACAACAATATCACAAACTTCAATAATGCTCAAAATGGTTGGGAACCCACTTTGGGACCATGAGCACCCCCAATCTTTGGTGGGCACATTCTTACATATTGGTAAGGTTTTATCAACTTTGATCTTTTTTAACTGTTCTTTATATTCTCTGCATACCAAAGGTGGTTGGGTGTATATCAAAGCTGTGTGAAGATTTTATGTTTGCTGCTCATTTTTCCTGTAGTATAGAGAACTTGTTTTCTGCATAATACATTCATTTTTATTCCTTTTCCCTATGGCTAGGATATCAACAATCATAGTTATGCCATTGGATGTAATATTCTATTCCCTAGATTTATGAATCACAATGGCATCATTCAATGGTTTGAAGGTTCACTGTCCTCTAAGCATATGGATAGAGGAGAAGCAGATTGATCCATGGTTTGAAGATTCAATGTCCTCTAAGCATATGGATAAATGGAAAATTGGAGATAAGGATGAGAGGAGTGCACATGCTAAAATGTCTATTGAATCATTGGCTGATCCAAAAATGGAAGAACAAAAGCTACAGAGCGTGACTGCACCAGTGCTTCCTTCTCCAAAGAAGCAAGATGTTTCAAATTTAGCTTCAAGGAAATTCAATTCAATCAACACACCTCCTATCAAGGATTATGTTACACAAAAGGGTGAGGCTGAGCAATATGAATACAAGTCAAAGGGAATCATGGTGAAAAAATATTGTGCGACCCCATCAAAGAAAAATAGCAGAGGCCTTAAGAAAGATCATGGGAAATCTAGCTCTAAGAAGTTTAACCAAGGGAAATTAGCTAAATAGTTTTCTGTTCGCAAGCATAAGCAAGTTTCCCCTATAAAACATGTCACTGAACCTTCATCAAAAAATGTGACAGGTTCATCAAAATTTAGGGTGAAGATTAACGCTACTGCAACAATGAAATTGGATGGTGTGTCACTATCTATAGAGTTGCATTTAGAAAAAGAAAACAAGCTTAGACAGGTGTAAGTCTTTATATTAATTCAGTTTCCATTAGGGTTTCCTTAGTGGAGTTCCCATTTTTTTTTCATTCATAAACCCACATTTCAGTGTTTTTTCCAAGATTTCTATATGTGTAATCCACATTTGCCATCCAAGGGGCGAAATTGTAAGTCTTGGGTGAGTTTGGCGAGTTTCTAAATCATGGTGAGCTCTGGGCATGTTTACCTCCAAGTATTCGTTTCACAAGCATCTCAACAAGATTCGTGATCTTTGCCAAGTCTCACAACACTGATATATCTAGCAAGGGCATTCAATTGCTATTTATAGATCACAACTGACTCTTGCATTAAATTGCATTGTTGCAAGTCTAATTCATAGAGAGATTACAAAGTTGTTATTAAATGTTTTTTATTCCTTTTGTTGTATCTAAGGAATTGAAACATTTTGCTAGTTGACACAAGAAATGGCCTCCTTTGTGCACCATGCTATTTTCCAAGATTTAAGTTCCATGAATACTGTAAAAGTTAATGATGAAACTTGGCATACAAATAAGAGCAACTAGTAAAGAAGAACTAGGATAGATTTTAGTCTGTGTTTTCCCACTTTCAAAAACCATATACATTTAAGCACAATAAGCAACTAAAGCACCTTGGTTAGAAACACCAATGCAATAGAATGGTGTAATGTGTAGCCCTCAGAGACAGAGGATCAGTATAGGGGTCAAGGATGCCCTTAACAGCTAAAAATTTAGAGTAGAATAAGATGCACATGAAGCATATAGAATTTTGTTCCCTTATACACCAAGCATGGATTTTATTTGTTTTATAATGTCGAGCTATACATTGAGAAGAGGAAGCAATCACCTTGTGTAGGCGAATCCCTTTTATTCTTGACAATATTGAATAAAGTATAAATAGTGTATTGATATTATTCATTGCTCAATATGCAATATTCTTGTTTAATGTTTTAATTAGCAATAATTCAAATATTCATAGCCATTAGCTGTTGAGTACCCTATCCATAAAAAAAAGAGTTTTGGCTCTTTCTGTAAGAATTGACCAAGTTACAAATTGACTTTGAACCAGAAAAGGTTGCAGATGTAAGAAAAGATATTTCTACAAGAGAGGTAAAATCATTTCATACTATTGATCATATAGTCCAACAAAGAGTACTTAATATTTCTAGTGCACTTATTGAATTTACACCCATGGTGCTCAAGATGGGACCTTCTCCAAGGATAATAATAAAAGCTTCAATAATGCCAATAGCTCCTCCAAGTACTAATGCTGATGACATTGATAGAAGGAGTTTCTTTTCAGTACCTGGTTCAGTTTTTATTCAACCTAAGATTGTATTAGCCTTCAAAGCGCTGCCATTTGACTGTATGTTGTCTAACATAGATAAAAAGGAAGGAATGTAGTTAAAATGTCTCTGAATCACTAAATATACCCATGAATCAAGATTTTGGGACCATGCTGACAAAGATATATAAACAATAAAACAAAATTCAAATTTACATATGATTTTGTGAAGTTAGTTCACATATGATTAATTATCATGTTTACCTTTTCAAAGTTCTTTCTCAAATATGTTACTGGGTGTTTTGTCGGTTAATGTTAGTCAAAATTCTACTGTAAAGGGCTTAGTTGATATGCAGAAGCCACCAAATCTGATATCAGGGAATATGACTGTAGGTATAAGCATTGTCATTCACTTTCTTGAATATATGCATAATATTATAAATGCCATGTTAAGATGATTTTCCAATCAAACCAATGAAACTAGTGATAACTCCATGTAATGCACATACTACCTGAGCAAATATATCAGAGTTTTCCTCTCTGTATTCTATATGTTCTAGTGCATAAACATACAGAGTAGATATATCTATTCAACAAATGTATATGAGGAAAAGTTATAGTGCATAGTTTTCCATAAACATACAGAATATAGATAAAAAAACTCTGTATTCTGTATGTTTATCCTATCTGAGCAAATATATCTGAGGAAAAGTTAAGATAAAGCTTTCCAGAAATATTGAATGAGTTATTATAGAATTTTATTGTTACTCTAAAAAATGCAAACAGTTACTTCTACACAACTGAACAATTACAGTGAGAGTCAGGAACTTTTCAGGATCTATCTAAATTTTAATAATGAATTTTCTGTGCAGCTACCCTTCCCTTGTAGAACACTTACTACCAGAGATACGTGATTACTTGTTTAGAATATTAAGGCCATAGCTTTATATGCCATCATTGTAAAGGAAGTAATGGTCATTTTGATTGGCTTATGTGGATGGTCTCATATTCCTAGAGAACTAGTGCAGAGAGAGGTATTTTGAAGGTGTTTTTTAGCATTGCCAAGATTACTGCTAGTTATGTAGGATGCACTGATTTGTCAAGTGAAGTTAAATTGAAATGATTGCAATACATCAATTGAATGATACATTTTTAGTTCTTTTCAAAATGATCCATAATTTTTAAGTCAGATGAGCCATCAATTGATATTTGATGGTTTCTCAATTTAGTTGTGTATCTCATCTGACACTTGCAATTTTGTTTTTGTTAACAGATGCTTTTGAAATTTCTACTTTGTTGTATTCAATGATATGGTTGATTATTTCAAGGTTGGAAGACTGATTGATGGAGGATTAATGTGTTTGATGTCTTTGGATGAAGAAGCCACATATGGCTTCTTAGCTGAATCCCATATTGTAATGATTAGCATTTTCAGATGTACTTGCTGGCATTTTAACTTACCCATTCATTGATTGGCAGTTAATGATAATCGGTTCTATGCAGAGAAACATGCATTCCAATATGTGTAGTTTCTAAAGATTCTACTTGTTGTTTTATCTCAACTTGTAAAAGCATGCCTTTTCTATGAAGAACTTTGAAGTAAGCATTTTTCAGCTTGAGTCTTTTAACAGTTATTTTGGTGCATTGGTGTAATTTTAGGTTCCTGAATTTTGTTTTATTAGTTTATTAAGTGAAGTATAAACTATTAACGAAATATAAATCTTCCAACCTAGAATTATGATCTGGAATGATCTCCGTTGTTTCTCCAGCTTTTAGCAGTCCAACGAGTCAATTTATTTCCAGAGTGCATATCGGATCAATCTCTATCGACCTTGGGCTTTCTCTAGATCCCACATTGAATTCAAAAACCTATTCATTAATATTAGCCACCTTTGAACTTTTAAAATCATTGGAACCATAAAAAAACTTTTGTAAAGGTATCAGGCCTCTACATATTTTAGTACTTTCTAGTTGTACCAAAGGTTGCTCCGGATTGTTTCCTTCTGGTTGCTAATCAATATGGCAAGAAGAAAATTCATTTAGACTATTCAAAAGATTCACAATATACCTATCATCTTCGAATACCTTCCAGTTTTGATATTGCCACGAATGGATGGTCGAAAAATTACCTCCACTTGGTACTTAGAAAAAGGCTTTGTCATGCATGGTTCCAAACCCACAACTGACCCTACCAGAGCATATGCTTACTTATTTTCACTTGGCGGGAGAACAAGAATATTGAAAGCATCAAATGCCTCAACCTCATTCCATACAACATGTGAATATTGCTTAAAACAAGAACTTTTTTCCTCACAAAGGTTATGAACCTGATTCACAATCAGATCTAAGTCATCCTTGACTTTCAATGTTTTAATCTTGACCTCCTTTGTATTTTTCAAACCCAAAAGAAAAGCCTCATATTTGGACACATTGTTAGTTGCATCAAATTCCAATTGAAAATAATATGGAAAGGAGTTACCATCTGGTGACACAAAAATTGCCCCAACACCTGAACCAAATTGAGAACAAGCGCCATAAAAAAAAATGGTCCAGAGGCATTCAAACATATTTTATATTGTTAAAACAACCTATTTATCTATTGGTTTATCAACAGTTATAACTACACGAATGCCCGAATCAGGATCTGTATACAAAGGCGAGGCATTCAAACATATTTTCTAATGTTAAAACAACTTATTTATCTATTGGTTTATCAGCAGTTATAACTACATGAACGCCCAAATCAGGCTCTGTATACAAAGGCTCATTATTAGGCTGCCCTAGGTATTCAACATTATACAACAATCGTTGTTCTCTAAGTAAACTAGCCACATAAATATCTCCAATTGGAATAGTGGCGTATGACTAATCCATGCAGTTGCATACACCAACATTGGCAACCCACTTTCTTGTCAATAACATGCCCCACTTAGTCGAGCAATATATAATCACCACATCCATTGTTAGTATTTTATCTGGATACACTTGTAGACCTACATGGATATATGAGTCAAGGCCTCAAACTTTTACCTCCCTGGAGTCCATTACACATACTATATGGTCTAGAAATTTGCAGACCCTATTATTTCATGACCTCTAATGGCATAATGTTGGCAAAAGCTCCTAAATCCTACATGCAGTTACACAATAGAAACATATTGACCAAGGAAATAGAGAAAGGAGCGTGCTCAGTTTTTTGCATGCCTGGATATACCTGAGGAATTTTATCACTGCGCTCATTCAATTCACTGTAACCAAGGAACCTTAAAGATTGTCTCTTTGACTGCATAATTGTAATAGATCTGGGAAAGGAATATAAATTTTGACTTGCATAAGCCTCTGTGCAAGATAAAAACTGGACATTGGTACCTAAAAAAATGGTTGTTGTAAATCAACAGATTGTTTTTGTTTTCTCTCATGCATGGGCAGTAAACCAAAATTCAGATCCGTACCCTTTTTCCTCCAACTATAGGTCTTCTCTGCCTATCCAACAATGGCATGTCTCCTCTTTTGAATCTTTTGTTCTTAAAGGAAGCGGATGTATGCTGACACAAAACTATAGGTATCCCCTCTTGTGAATAGCTTGCTCCAAAATATGTAGTGACCACAAAATCAACCGTTTTAGAGAACACTAAGCTTCAAATTTTAAGGGCGAGGGGAAAAACAGAATGAACAAGCTCTGGAAGCTTTCTCCACAAAAATTGGAGCCATCAAAAAAGAGTTTAAGAATGCAGCTAAAGTACAATGTCTTCATTCCACTTAGGATTTGAAGTGAAAAAGTTTCTTCTGGTATTCTTCCATATTTCCTTACATGTTTAACATTAGAGCCCAAACTTTGCAAAGTACATAGAAGCAGAATAAATAATAAATGTCTACAATTATTCCATATATCTTTGCTCCTAAAATCCCAAGGGGTTAGCTCAACCAATTGTCACCAAACTTGTTGGCCATTTGGGTTGTTTTGTTCTTACAGAGGCCTAGTATGAATGCCCTTGGGTTAGGAACAGTAGTCTACATCAATGGATTTACTAGGGATATTGCCCAAGAATGTGGGGAAGCATCCTTTGGGATTCCCCACGAGGGCATTCCCTTGAAAAAAACATCTATGCTTGTGAATGTCAATAAGAAGTACCCCCCTTTCTAAGATACCACTTTTGAAGGACAAGAACATCCTTGAAAATTACCAATGCACCATTTGGAAGCTAAATGTTGATTGCAATATTTGCAACAATACTTTTATTCCAAAATTAATGGGTGTTAATCAATCAGTCAAACAAAAGCATTTCACTTACTGTTTCCTTCCAGTGCCAAGTAATATTTTGCTACACTAGTCTACACCAACATATTTATTAAGGATACCATCCAAGAATGTGGGGAAGCATCCCTTGGGTTTCCCCACAAGGGTTTTCCTTGGATAAAAATATCTATCCTCTTGAACATCAATAAGAAGCGTCCATTTCTAAGATAACACTTTTGAAGCACAAGAACATCCTTAAAAATTACTAATGGACCATTTGGAAGGTAAATGTTGATAGAAAGATCAGTAACAATGCTCGTCTTCCAAAAAAATGGATGTTAATCAATCAACCAAACAAAATCATATCACATATTGTTTCCCCTGTTTCCAAGTAAATTTTTTCTACAACATTTGTATTCAAGGGAAAAATATTTACAACCTTTTATGATAAGAAAAAAGGCCTTTGAAGGAGAACAAAAGGTGGACTTTGATCCTTTGTGATGGAAAAATTCCTTAATGATCCAAACGTACAAGTAATATAATGTTATCTAATATAAGTTGAAATCAAATACCTTATTAGCACTTTCTAAAGCATTACCACCCTTGATCAACACATCCTACGAAGCACCTTTTCCCGTGGAAACCATTACTACATTTGGAGTTGCAAGTCCCAGAGCACAGGGACAAGCAATGACAAGCGCTGATATTCCAAACTGCAGCTTCAACTCAAATCCATCCATTGATGTTGGGATTCAGGAAAGATCCCAACTTCCCCAGAAATGAACCAACCAAGCCACGTTATACTAGCAACTGCAACCACCTGAATGCCATTTTTATCATCAGAAATATAATTTTACCTTATCAAATGTTAACTTTTCTTGGCATAATTTAAATTGCTTGCCACGATAATATACTTACCAAGGGAACAAAGAACCTAGAAATTCGCTTAGCAAGTTTCTGTACAGGTGCTCTCGCCATTTGGGTGGCCTCTACAAGTGGTACAATTTGAGATAATGTAGTTTCTGAACCTACATGTGTGACTTTAACAAGAAAAAACCCATTCTCATTCATGGTTCCACCTATGAACTTATCCCCGGACCTCTTTGCAACATGCCTAGCCTCACCTGTGATAATGCTCCGATTAACATGGCTCTAACCTTTTATCACAATCCATCTGTTGGAGCCTTAATACCTAGAACAACCCTAATGATATCATTACGCTGGGTTAGCTAGCTGCTTATCTCCATCTCTGAGGTCACATTTCCATCATCATCTAAAGTTAGCAGCATTGTAGTATCAGGTGCAAGGTCCATCAATTTTGCAATAGCATCTAAGGTATTTCCCTTTGCAAGAGCTTCCAAATATTTTCCCAAAAGAATAAAGGAGATTAGCATTGCATTGGTTTCAAATAAGTCCTGCCCCTTGAAAGTATCAGAAGTGAGTGATTTTAACAGGTCGTCGATCAGCCAACCTTTGTCATGATTCTCCATGTGAATACCCACATCAAACCCAATCTCCATGGGTGTCAAAGGAATCGATGTGGATCCCTATTTCTCGTTCATGATTTCAGAGCAGGCCAACAGCACCAACGCCTTAATACAGGCACCGACGATCTCTAGTTCCTGGGCTATGGGATGAAGCTCCTCGCAACTACGCAGAGCTTCAATGGTGTCGTCACAGTTTTTTAGTATAACGCACCAAAAAAAACGCCCTCATTATCCATAAAACACGATGGAGAAAACCCAAAGACCAACACTGCTACGCACTATAAAAAACGCCCTCGTTATCCAGAAAACATGATGGAGAAAACCCAAGGACCAACACTGCTACATACCAGAAAAAACACCCTTCTTATCCAGAAAACACGATGGAGAAAACTGAAGAAAAAACGATGGAGAAAAACCATAGGAAAACCCTACGTAGCATCACGTAGGCTGCACACAGGTTTATGGTGGAGGCATGGGCAGGATTGTGAAATAAAATATCCCCCAACATATTGCATATTTATATAGTTTAAAAAAAACACTTTTTACCCCTAATATACCACCAATATATTGACTTGTAATTTTTTGAATTTTAACCCCCCCAATATGAACAGACGTGATATCATATTGGTCCCTATGTGACGCCCCTGTGCATTCAAAAGAGATCTAAATACCATAATGAACTTGATGGCCCTTCTAAACAGTTTTAAGACAGATCCTTTAAATCAAAGACAAATCTATAATAGAAATGATGAAAACAACTATGATCCCTAGCAACCCAGTTGTTTGCTGAGGAAAATTATCATGTGGCTTCTAGACCAAATATCTATTTTACATTAAATATACGGCCTACAATGCGGAACTTACTTTGCAAGCTGAGGCATATCTGGTAATGTATGTCTTCCAAATATTTTCAACACTATATGATATAATGAGATAATAAGGTAGTAAGAATTATCCCTTTTCCTGTTATTGGGTTGTGCAATACTATCAAAGTAATCTATTCCTTAGAACTAAATTCCATTAGATAGTTAATCCTCCAAAGCAATAAACTATAAACTACATGCCCAAAAGATATATGTGTGTGTTTCTTTATGCCATTAAGTATGGGTAGAACTACCGACACATAAAGATTTAACACTATGCCATTAAGCATGGTGAAAAAGACCCACAAATAAATATTTGACTATATTTTAAGTTTATTTGGATACCATACGAGGATAGGCGACCCAATGCCCAAGAAAACTTTCTCGCTGGATTTTTTAATATAAATCCCGAAGGATAAAAACGTTTTTGCCTAGATCCTCAAAGATGAAAACATTTTTTTGGTAGGGTATTGAATTTAATCTCTAGCCATCTAAAAGATAAAAACATATTTGGAGAGATCCTGAAAGATAAAAGAATGGTTTTCTTTGTTGAGTTTTGAATTTAATCTTTAGAGCCCTGAAAGATAAGAACGTTTTTACTGAGATCCTAAAAGATAAAATTGTTTTTACGTGGAGAGAGCCTTAAAAAAACGTTTTTTTTGTTGGTTTTGGAATTTAATATTTAGACGCCTGAAAGATAAAATTGTTTTTGCTGAATGCTGATAGCCTCCTGAAAGATAAAAACAATTTTGAGGAGTTTTGAATTTAATGTTTAGACACCGGAAACATAAAAATGTTTTCGAAAAGAGGCTAAAAGATAAAAACGTTTTTGTTGAGATCCTGAAAATGTGGAGGCATCGCATTTATATAAAAGAAGATGAAATAAGCTCCATATTAATACCCGAGGAAAAGCAGAGGCAATCGATCAAGAAAGTGCAGGATCGCATCAGGTAACATGTTCTCTTAGGCAGTCGTCCTGCAATCAATGACCATCTACATGAATCATGAAGTGTATCACACTTACTCTGCAAATAATCAAAATTTCTAGACCCCAACATGATATTTGACATTTGTCACGATTGACAATCTTTCTGGTTGGCTCATAGAAATCTCTGGGAAAGTCGTAGTTCAAATCAAAATTCATTTTGGATGACATGTAAAACGCTTATTTCTCACTTTAATCATTTATAACATGGTCGACCGTCTACCATTGACTACCCAAAATATCATATCAGATGGTCATTGCAACAAGGGTAGCGAGAGCACTAGGTTGGGTAACAAGTTCATTTGTTGCTTCCATGGAAGGAGAACATGATCTTCCTCCTCCTCTTCATGATGTTTTAAAAACAACAAAGAACATCAATGTCTATCAGCCACTCACTCGCATTATTGAGGATGGGATGCCAGGGAGGTATGGTCGGAGTCTTATTGTTTATTTGTCCAATGCCTTTCTCTAGTGCCGTGTCGATGCATATGCTTGGAATTAGTTGCCTGCTAACTTTTTTTTCAGATGGAAAGATTCACGGGAAACCCAGCAATACTTCCCCACATTTGTGGATGGTAGAGGTGGTAAATCGCCAGCCATCTTAGCAGAAGGCCTAACCCCAGAGGACTCAAGGCTCGAACCCGTGACCTCCCCCCAAACCGAGAGAGTGTGCGCACGTCTTGCCAATTGAGCTAACCCTTGGGGCTAGTTGCTTGCTAACTTATAAGTACATTTTGTTCCTAGTATTCTTTTTATAATCGAAGTGTTTTACAGTATTACTAGCTAGCATACCATAAATATAGAAATTCATAAAATAACTCTATGGAAATAACAGGGCCAATAAAGTACACCAGAGTTTGAGAATTTTATCACATTTATTATTAATCACATTCGTCACAAAAAGGTATTAATCATGCAAAGGGTCAAGATAAGCTAGAGTATCAGGGTGTTTCTCATACTCTTTTTCCATACAACACGTACCTTGGAATAATTCAATCAAATACAAACTTGTGGACTCAATTTGTCACTTTCATTTTAGAAACAGTAAGAACAATAACAATGAGTAATATTGCAACTAATTGACAACTCTAGAATGGTTCTTTAAAGTATTCCAGTCATTTGTAAATATTTTTGGGATATATGTTAAAGTTTAGGGTTAGTTTAGATTTGACATAGGTAAATAAATATACTTCAATACAAAAAAAAATATCAAACAAGATTCAGAATAGTACCTCTCCAATCAATTTAAACGATAATAAAATCACAGATAATTTTCATCAATTTCAAGTTTAACACTCCATTGGTCACTGTGTTAAAGTTGGTCCTTGAGGTGATTCATCAAATGCCATGTACATTAACAAAATGATAAAGCAATGTACACGAGATACAACAGTAAATAATCATAACCATTATTTTGAATCAACCTTATACTCATATACTTTTAGGTTTGATCTTGTCACTGAAGGGTACCATCTTACCTGAGAATGGGTCTCGTAGATGCACTAACTTTAACATATACAACTATTCATACACATGGTTTATTATGTGTTTTATTTTATGCATGACCTCTGTGTGTTTTTTGGTAGATGATATAATGTGTATCCCATATATTCGTTAGATGAAATACATCATGTCAAACACCAATTTCATTTGTGGGCCACACAAGTGCATCATTTAGGTGTGTCAACTTCGTGCATCCTTTAAATGTTTGTTAGGTTGTTATGTGGCTAAGGTGCTTTTGCACTCCACTTAGTTGGGTTAGTTTCTTAGGTGTGTTGGGTGCTTATGTGTGTTAGGTATGTTTCATTGTCGTGAATAGAATTTAACATTGTTAAACATTGTATATGCAATTGGATCGTGGTAAAAAACAATTTAAATGTACATTGTTGTCATTACGCAATGTTGTAATTGTGCATTGTTCTCAAATTTATAATTGATATCTTTGTGTAATCATAAAATCTATCAAAATTTGGTAACATTACACATAGAAACATTCTTGGCCACACATGCATGATCACACATAATACTGAACTATGAAGATCTCAGGAGCCAATATGAAATATTTTTTATATCATGCATTAGAGGAAATTTCAACTCAAAATGGGCCTTTTAACCATAATTCAAATTCCATGTCATCATGTGTTAGCCAATGAAATTGATTTAAAATTGAAATACCGTATAGGTCTTAAACAAATTTTTAATATAAATTTGGGGATAGGTATCATAAAAAAAATACTTTTTTGTTTGTATTTTCGACATATCTCCTTGTGATTTTGCTCAAATTTCTATTGGGAGAGCTCCCTAGATGCGAAATTAACATCATCACGTTTTTCAGGTATTTCTTGTTTTTGGGGTAGCGAGGTCCGTCAAAAGTATGCTGAGTGGGTATGCGTTGGATGCATAATTTAATTTTGCATCCAGGGAGCTCTCCCGATAGAAATTTAAGCAAAATCACAAGGAGATATGTAGAAAATACGAACAAAAAAAGTAGTTTTTTTTTTCTTCCTCCAAAATTAATAAATATTATTTTATTATTTTTCTTAAGAGGCCCATTTTGAGTTGAAATTTCCTCTAATGAAAGTTATAATACAAAAATAGAAGGTCCTTCGATGGCCATGAATCAAAAAAATCATTGATGTACATGCAAACAAAAGTACATATGTCCTAAAATGTGCCCCTAAACTCTAACTTCATCTTGTACACAAAAGTATAGATTTGTCATGGACTAACACATCAAAACTCTAACTTCCTCTTTTTTTTCCTGACTCTGACGCTTGTTTCCTCTGTCCACGACGAATGTGCATCTATAGCGACTGCAAATCAAGGATAATATTTCTTAATCAGGTAACTGAACTAATACTGTCCAACATTAATAAAGTTTGAAAATTTAAAATACCTGACTCAATTGTACATAAAACAAAGACTCATTGAATCCATATGGGGTATATATGTTTGTGGTGTCCTCCTCCTTGTAGAGAGTCTCTCTGCAATGCTTCTCTGTGAATACAAAAAAACTATGTCAATTATATCAACAATTATCAACATGCCACATGCATGAGAAAGTACTAACCAATTATGTAAATAATGAACATCTTACTGAAAAGTCATAGGTTTCTTCAGTTAATGTGCAAGAAGAGTTGTAGGTTGAACATCAACCTCGGACATGTGCACTAATGGACGAGGGTGTATCTACATTCACCAAATGCTAAAATAGTTAGACATTGTCCATGTCCATACACAAAACAAATGAACTATACACATACAAATATTCAAGTAGATACCTACGTGTGACATATCCCCATTGTAGATGCAACATTGACTGCAACATCAACAACCCCGCTAAGGTATGGCACAGAGGACTCTACCTCCTTACAGTGTAAACATGTGAAAATAACATTAAGAAAAACTAGTTGTGAAGTGAATTGAAAGATAAACAACAACTTCCATGGGAGGCTATGTGTACATTAGCGTGGAATCAGTAGGTTCATCGTCATGGACACCCGCTATTTTTACAGAAGAGGTTCGTCTTATGTAGCTGACACACTTATATCTATGTTTGGACTATGGGGAGATCCAAACCAAAGAGGTGGTGTAGGGATTTGCATTGATGTATGCATACATAAAGTGTTACCATAGTTAGACATGGACATGAATGGATGTAATAATATGCATTGAAAAACTAACATGTTGTAATATATTTACCTTTTCCTGGGACATATCTCCCCCATGGGAGGGATCACTACTAGCAATTTCTTTCCCCTCTACAAAGCTAGATAACACCTGGAAGATTAAAAATTATAAATATTAGCAATCTATAAAGGAGTGTACGGTAATAAATATATTATTTGAAGATTCATTCATTAACCATGTACTTACATTCCAAAGGTAAACGTAGAAGCCACCTGGGGGAAATTCACTGAGATCAATGTCTCTGGTATCATGTTCAAAATGTGGTTCCTGCAACTTCAAAAATTGTAAATATTAGAGCATTTAACAAATTAATTAACTAACATGTATTAACAAAATGACACATGTTGAAATATTACCTCGATGTTGGTTGTTTGATCCCACAGATGATTCACCTTGTTGACCAATATCTTATCACGTTCATTCATAAAGGGGGATTTTTAAACTATGAAAAATATGGTCAATATATGGGAGGTATTGGAGTGTGGTATGGGGGGGTTATAGGTATTGGGGGGTATAAAAAGGGGTCTCTAGTAAAAATAGAGGATATCTTGTAAAAATAGGGTTTTTTAATTCAAAAGGTATATTGGGAGGGGGGATCAACAAAAGGATTTTGGTAACTATTTATCAATATCTAATGAAATTAGAGGTATTCTTTAATGCCCCACGAACGAAGGTGCTATGACATAATTTCACTGAGTGAAGACCCTGTGTTTGAGCCTTAGATACGACAACACTTGGTACACTACCACCCCCCTTAAAGGAATAAAGCTCCATCAAGATTAAAGATTGTATATATTAAAGATTAAATTGAACAACAATAGAGTTTTTACAATGTCCTTACTTGACCACCAGTCATCGTAGAGGTAGCATGTGTTGGTCCACGACCATAACAGGCTTGACCACACATCGTGCACATGTGTGGATCAGTCTGGTGCTCATAGGATGTTGCTATATTCCCACCAATAGATGGTCCTCTACCACCATAAGCTGATGGTTGTAGCCCACCAAAGGAACAGGGCCCTACTTGATGAATAGTTGTGTTGTGGTGGGAAAACATGTCAACTAGCATAAGAAATGCCTCTCGTGTTTGGGTGATCATATCATGTGCAGGAGGGATGTCTAGCCTTGGTATATCGACACAAGGTGTAGGTATCTATCGATCGACATATATCTATTCCTAGCATTGGGATGGTTTTGGGGAATCCCTCTACCAGCGCCTTAGAACCCTAATATGTCAAAATAGTTGACATTTTTTCCCATCACAAACTGTGCATAAAGTTTTCAGAGGAAGTACAATGGTACTTTCCTGTTTTTGTGCAGGGGGATATAAAAAACCATGTACCATTTGTCCATCCAATGGTCTATAATTGGTTGACAGATGCAACACTCAATGGAAATATGTGGTTTGCTTCTCTCTGGAATGTCATCCATATCAGGAACTCTAAATAGTGTATATATGCTCTTTGGTTATTTTGATCTTATTAATTTCAATGTATCTCAATCCATCAACATATTCTTATCATTTTGTCTCTATGTACAATGCCATGCTATACAAATCATCGTTAGATCTACTAATGGTATGCACTATGGTCAGTAATGCTGCCAACAAGGAGCAACAGAGTTCATATCCACCCCTCCAGGAAGAACCTATGTCTCTCAAATGACTAATAACTCTCAAAATCTCTGCATTATGGTCCATAGTAGCCACTGCAATCATAAATACAAATTAAATATCATTAGAAAAATAAACACATGGTATAATGACACCTCTAAGTAATGAAACGTGTATAACTAATGTACGACAAATAACAACATAAACTATTTATATTTTAATTTAAAATTGATCTTGAATTTTACACTAAAGAATAAACATTTAACACTTTTTCATCTTAATTTTATATTGTAAATTTGTATTAATTCCAATTTCCATATGCATAGATTAAATGTTCTATGTGCATATGTTGATTGGGAAGCTCCTCTACCTTATTTTAAGGCTTGGATTATGAAGTTTCATCGAAACTGTGAGGTGTTGACTAATTCCCTTAGAGTACCACCTTCCAAATTACGGGTAGATGCAAGTGCTAGAGCTTAGAAGAGGTGGCAGAAGGTGAACATATTAATGAATAAAATCCCAATATATGCAAGGATTTTGATATATACGTAGTTATTTGTAGTAGCGTGAATTTTTTGGACTCCATAGGCCATTTATCATCTTTGTTTATGTGTAATTTGGGGCATGTTTGGATTCCACTTGATGTTATTTTAGTTGTATGCACTCTTTCTATATACCCATGAGAGACTTTGCATATTTGTGTATAGTGTACTTTATGGTTGCAAGGTTTCCACTGAATTCTATCATGTATGATAGTATGTAATTGGCATGTAATTAAACACATCAACCTCCCTATGTATCTTGATGCTGGTAGAGCCTATTATTGAACTCCATTGTCTTGACGTTAACCAAAATATACCCTTTAGTCAAGGGAAGATATTTGTTAAGCATGGGAAGCTTCTATACTTTATTTTAACACTTGGATTAGGAAGTTTCATCAAAACCATAAGGTGTTGATTAATGTTCTTGGACGACCAACTTTGGTATTTCGGATAGAGGCAAGGGATTTACCATGTTTGTTTATGTATTTTAGGGAAGATATGACTTCTACTTGAAAAGTTGTTTAGTTGTATGCAACATTGCAATATACTTGAGAAATTTTGCATATTTGTGAATTTTGGTTTGGATTCACAAGGATGCTTGTGAATATACATATGTAAATAGTGAAATTGATCTGTTTTTTTATGAGTAAATTGGGGTTTGGGTTTCCATTGGGCATGTAAATTTCTTATGCAACCTTGCAATATACTTGAGAAACTTTGCATATTTGTGAATTTTGGTTTGGATTCACAAGGATGCTTGTGAATATAGATATGCAAATAGTGAATTTGATTTGTTTTTTATGAATAAATTGGGGCTTTGGTTTCCATTGGGCATGTAAATTTAAATTAAAAAATGTTTGGTTTCAATTCATATTAGGGAATAGAAATGCTTGAAAACAGGGAAACTAGAATGAGAGGATTTGGTGTAAATACCTCACAATGAAGAGATTGATCCCCAAGGTGGAGTTTGTTTTCCTTTTATCACCCAAATCACATTCACCCTTGCTTGTTTTGGTCGCCCTGAACACGTTGTTGTGCGTGGTTGTGAAGAAAATCAAGGGTTCATCCCGTTTTAAGCATAAACCATGTTTTAAATAATGCGTGCACGTTTTTGTACACTATAATCCATGCACGTTTTAGAGAAACATAACGTGCGCATGTTTTACTTAACTATCCTAATTGGAAAGCATGTTGGCAGGCTTGGTACTAGGCTTGGCAGGGTCGACATTGCCTGGGATGATTTATGTTTTATGGATCTTGAATCATTGGCTTCAATCTACCATTGCATCTAAACGGTCCCTCAACTTTGTGCACTCACCCTTAAATTTTAAGAAAATTCTACAACTAAGTTTTCTAATAAGAGTTCTGAGCTCCAATAAATTTCTTTTTAAATAATAGAGATATAAGAATTACAAATAATTATAATGTTTTTATGTGACAAGATTTCGAATTAATGATGTATTGAGTTGAGTATTGTCTTTTATGATAAGGTGAATTAATGACATTAAGTCTAGTATTATTTAATTTAAAGTGTTTAAGAAAAAAGTTGCTCAATTTTGTTATATGAAAAACTAGATAATGATTACTATATATCTTTAAAAATGAAAATAGAATCCAAAAGTTTTTTGCAATTTATAAACAACCAAATACCAAATTATTCACATTGAATGAACAAATGAAAGTAGAATCCAAAAGTTGTTTTTTCTTTTGCAATTTATAGAGAAACAGATTATTCACATTGAATGAAGATATTGAAAATGCAAAAGACAAACTATATACACAACACTCTACATATATTAATATTTAGAGTATCATTTTTATTGTTTTATATGATATTAATAGAATCAATTGTATTGTTTTATATGCTGTTCGTTTGAGAACCACAATTACAATACAACTAGATTCATCAATTTGTTTAATGTTATTTAGTTTGGATATATTAAAATTACAATTTGTTTTTTCAAAAAATTGTTTAAGAAATATATGAAAAGACAAATAAATTCTAATAATTAAATTAATAAATATATAATACAAAATAAATAAAATAAATTTTATTGTAATTAACGTAAGTGTGTTAGTTCCTCAACTTATACACACCAAAAACTCATATCTCCCTGTTGCTTCTTGTAACTTTCATATTATAAATAACATTTATGTAAAACAAATTTATTTAAATTCTTTAGTTTCATTTATTTGGTTGAACGTGGAGACCCCACAATAAAATTACCTTTGAATAAAGTCAAAAGTGTTATGTAAATTAGACAAACAAATTACATATTAAGGGATGAGTAATGACGGTTGTGATTGTCAAGATTAATCGTTATCACCATTTTACTAAGCTAAATATTTTAGCAATATTAGATTTTATTTTTAAAGTTTTTGATTTTATATAAATTAATAATATTAATTATTTGTTATATCTTTTAATTTAAAAAAATTATATTTGACAATTTTGTAATCTCGATTTTTTTAGTCTTTTAACTTGTCAAAATTATAGTGAGTTCAGGACGATTTTCTTCAAGTTTTTTGACCATAAAAATACAATTTTAAAACAAACTAAATAATTCATTTCTTGAGTTTGATAAACCAAAGTTTGGTTTAAATAGACTTTAACCATCGTCATCATCATATAAACAGGGTTTCCTTTTCTAATTAGAAAATGCGACCACTATTGGCTTTAGCAGAATTCGTCTGGGATTTCTGTCGGTTGTATTTTCACTAAACGTCGAACTGAATTTTAATATTGACTTTACGTTTGTTTTATTGAGGTACTAGCAATTGAACCCAGGGTCCAATAACAACGCCGTGTTGCAAGCTAAGATAAGCTAGATTTACCACTAAGTTTCAATGTCCAAAATGTATGATAAGGGTTTTGTCATACCATTATCATAAGAATAAAATTATAAACAATAATCAATAATCTTATTACCACAGTGCTGTAAACAATTATAAAGACTCGTTCACGGGGGACACCAGTAGCCGAGATAAATCCATGATTGTGTTCGCCCAACCCTGGTCAGTCAAACAAATATAGCTAACCGCTAGCATAACCCCCGTGCAGTGGCTTATAAGTGTATATCAAATCTGAATCCCTTCGACACCATAATATAGTTTTTCAGGATGGTATAAAATATATAGGCTTTATGTTAAAGGTGCTGAGATGTGAAGTTGCTGCTCAACAACTACTCCAGCAAGGGCTACTGGATCTACTACTAGGTATCGATCTGGCAATGAAACTACTGGCGGCTCATAAAATATTTGACACTTATGACAAGAACAGTGACCAGAAGTGTGGAATGGCAAATCAACACCCAAAACTTCTATTCGAAATTGGATTTATCAAGAATTGGATGTAATGGTGCATATGGAGATACAAGGGGTTGGGATCTGGATCCATCTATTGCAGCTATTATGATGAAGGTTATGGATGATGATGTGTCCATCAATGTGGGTTTCAGTATAGGAAATGCGAGTGGCATTTATGCGTTGCGCTCGCATAGTGCTGGAGAAACCTCACTATGAATCAGTGTAGACAGTCCTTCAAATTTGGGTTCCTAGAGAGACACAAGTTTTACTGCCAGGCTGGCCTAACCATGTCCACACTACCAAGCGGAATCCGTCCATCTAAAGCTCGAAAAGGTCCCTCGACGACCAGAGAAGGTAGTATTGCCATTTAATCTATTGCTAAAATTTCATTAGCAGTATCTATTTAGCTATTTCGGTAAATGCAAATCGTTATAATTTGGTGCAGCAAAAAGGCAAAAAAGGCACCGTAATTATCCTTTCTGTGTTAAATTATCCTTAGGATTCATGAAGAGATCGATCTGACTGCATCGAGGCACCAGGAAACGACTGTCTGGGCGTTAGTGCTATGGTCGGCTCCCGAGTCTCTATCATCATAACTGTAATCATCTTCATTATGCACACTCTCTTCATCCTCACTCACAATAATTGCATCTTCATCCCACCACGTTCTTTCTTCTGGTTCTGGCACCACTGCAAAAGAAGAATTACATAACAAGTCATGCTCACCTTCCTTAATTTCTTTTATCAAGGGATCTTGAAGAAACATTGCACTGAATTCAGGCCATCCGAGTGGAGCATTCAGGCTGAGTGGAGCGAAAAATCCATCCAAGCATGCCAGTTGGAAAATGAAAAAAAAAACCAGATGAATTCAAACTCGCATCTCAATCCACAGGTGAAACGCTCGCCAAAGGCATTATCGCAGGGATCTACTGAAAAATTCTAGGAGCTGAGACACTATCCGAAAAATATTTAATCTGACATCTCTCAATTAGGAGAATGTATTATAACCAACTCCAGAAGGTTGCACCCAAGCCACACTAGAAATACATGTGCAGCTGAGATGAAATATTCCAAATATTGGAAAGAATGCAAACTGGCCAGAAAGAAACACACTTGATTCAAATTTAATGGGACTTTGCACAAGTCTAATTCTGTAGATGTGCTTGAACATGAGCTTGAAGAGCCTGCCCTGTAGGAGGAAGCATAGATGCCATTGCACGCAATCCAAAAGTGAGCTCTATAAAAGTGGGTCTCATAGAAGGGTCTGCAGACCAACAACTCTCCATTAATGACCTCCATGAAGGATCGCATCCCTTAGGGATAGGTGGACATAAAGTATTATTGACTATGCCACCTACAAAATATCCACAAAGCACTTTGACGTTGTCAGAACTTACCAAAAATTTACTGAATTACACATATTGCACCTCCATCTCTAGCTACGACAAAATAAAGGAATATGGCACCGCAAGGACCATGGTCATTATTACAATGAACAAGGACATACCTATGATAGCCCCATAATGCATACGGGCATAGGGCTCCTCTCCAGTGACTAGCTCCCACATGACAATGCCAAATGAAAACACATCAACCTGGAAAGGAAAATAACCAGATAATTTGATGTCTAAATTTAGATATTCAAAACTGAGCATTCATATATTTAAATATAAAATCATTTTGTCATTTTTACCTTTTCAGAAACCATACTGCTGCTGCCATTTAACAGCTCAGGAGCCATCCATGGAAGGGTTCCTCGCACACCACCAGAAACTAATGTTCGATGTTTAATTTTTGATAGCCCTAAATCACCTACCTGCAGAAGATTGTGTATGGAACTATAGATTGGTACAAATTAAATGGGACTCTGAAAAATCAAAATGGAAGTTTGCCTAGAGTCTAGCACTAATTTCTACCCATATATCACAGGTGAAAACCTACTATAGCCAATTGACATCACAAAACCACAGTAGTTAACTCCCAAAAAGACCAGCATTTTTACCTTGCAAATAGGACATTGGGGATCTCTCATGTTTACCAATAGATTCTCACATTTCAAGTCAAAGTGCACGATATTCTTGCCATGTAAGTATTCCATCCCAAAAGCAGCATCCATTGAAATTATCAAATGCTTCCGATGATCAAATGGCCTGCAAAAATTGGTACTTTATGTTAGCATTTTGTCGTGCAAGAAATTTATAATTTTCCCTTCTGTTTGGCAATGTGAATGTGCATGGAAAATTAAGCAATTAAAAGAATGTGTACCAGACCTATATCTATCCTTCTTCTACAAGACCTGTTTGAGTAAGCCATTCACCATGTATTCTGTTACTGTCGCCAAGGCTCCCCCTGACCCATCTGGTACAATGCCATATAAAGTAATAACATTTGGATGATGGAGTTGTGCAACTATGTAAGCTTCCCTCTAGAAATCAGATCTCTGAGAATTATAGCAAAGTTTATTTAAATATGCTTAGTATCTAAACAGAATTGATAGACATTGATATCATGCCACTAACACAACTGCTAAGGAGCAATCGAGAAAGGAGTTAGGCTCTCACCAAATGCTCTTTCTCAGATGGCTTTCCCATAAAGCAACTATTCTTTATCCGTTTGATTGCAACATCTGTTCCCCTCCATTTTCCATGATATACAGTCCCAAAGGTGCCAGAGCCAAGCTCTCTCAACTCTTCAAGGTCAGCATTTTTTATTGTCTGCTAAAAAGCGTGCAAAGATGAAGGAATGCTCAATGCAAAACTCAAGTGAAATTCAGAAAAAACCACGTGCTAATGCAAACACACATGAAAAGTTAATAAGATTTCAAAGTAATAAAAATAAATCTTTGGACCTGCATGTTGGATAAAAATTCGGTGCTGATAGTTGCAACCGGCCAACCATCATCCGCATCCTCAGTATTAGGTTCCTGGAAATTTATTATAACTTAGAAAGAATAAAGATGCTTACAGCCATGACTAGTGGAAGAAAATAATTTGTAGGGAGAAACAATGAAAATAACATTAATACCTCAGAGTTCAAATCTATAGCTTCCTCATCTGTGCCTTTTAGCAATGTTTCTGGTATACTATTGTCGTGAACCTTTCCATCCTTAGTAACCTGGTCCCATTCATGCGTTGAGAGCATTGTAGGAGGACAAAGGGGTGGCCGAAGAGCTGTAACAACAACTTCCTTAATAACAATTTCTCTCTTTCCTTCCACACTATCATCTAGAGAATCGCATATAATTAAAAGTTAAAATAGTGCTTAATGTCTTAGAAATACGAATAATAGTAAATAAATGAGGTAAAACCACTAATACATTGAAAGATATAGTAAACACTAAAACCTGTACAAGAGAACTTCTTCGTACCTTCCACTTTGAGATCTGAAAAAGGCAATGTTGGTGAAGGTAGTCCTGCACTAAGGTCATCCATTGTAGAATTCAATTCCTGATAGGTTTCCACTCCTTTTGCAAGAAGGCTAGTCGAAGCAGTATTGTTGTTGGTTGGTGACAAATTGTTAGTGGCAAGAGATTCTGTCCAGGAAGAAACTTCCAACACCTTGCGAGTTGCTGCGTAAGTGTCTTTTAAGTATTCACTGAATGAATCAGATCCACCTTTATTGTGTTGTAATGTTACAGCTGCAGAGTCAGAAACTCCACCTTTGACTTCAAAAGAGGGACTGGTATTGGACTGGATATTGGAATGCACATTATCATCATCGCTTATGCTCTTCACTGGAAGTTGCATAGAGTGCTGCTCAAGTATGCTCTCTGGCAAGGTGACAGATATAGAGTTAAAACCACATTCAATGATTTTATCAGTGGATCTAGCATTTGAAAGATCATCCACAAGAAGAAAGGATAGATGCTCACTACCATCAGAAGATGCATTCTCCGCAAGTGACTGTGTAGGAGGCTGTTCATCTGCACGAGTCAATATGCTTGGGTTTTCATTCTGAGCAATGATTTCATGGCTAGAACCAAGGCTACCCCCTTCATTTATACCAATCAAAGGTGGATCCACATTTCCTTCCTGATGAGCCATGGCCTGCTCTTGCAGAGGATGTGAAACTCTTACTTCCTCAACACTGAATCCAGAACTTGGCACTGCCACTTCATTTTTTCTTCCAATCAGTTTGGTTATTTGGAATGCATCACGAATGATGCCCATTGTTCCCATGTCGCCTACATTGATAGCCTTCTTGAACTGATATGATGTTGGTACAAAGGATTCAAACATCTCAGCTTGTTTATAATTCTGATAAGGATCACTCAAACCTGAACTTGATAAAGCATGTATGTCTTCTAAAAGAACAGTCCAACTAGAAGCTAAAGAAGGTTCAGCGGGGCCTCCTGACAATTCAACACTCTGTTCTTCATTTTCTTCAGATTGAGACATCCTCAAACCTGAAGGAACATCCACTTCCTTGATGGCTTTGAGAGCCTCCACATCTCCAGGCACTGTGAGCGCTACTCCAAACTGGGCTAAATGTAGCAACTGCACTCTGGATTCTTGTGCCTCTCTATTTCCAAGGATCTTCTTTTCCATATCTCAAGATTGAAGACTCCAAAGGAAATTTGGGACAAATTGGACACCTTGTATGGAAAACAGGATGATTTGAGAGTTTACCAGCTTGAAAATGAGTTGATGTCTCTCCAACCTTCCAATTTCGAGACCTTAAATGATTTTTTCACAAAGTTCAAGCATATTGTCTTACTATTGAAGCAATGTAATGTGGAGAAGGAGGATGATCAGCTCATCCTCACCATTCTCTCAAAACTTGGAGTTGATTATTTGATGTTTGTTTCTACATTATGTGCGGGGAATCTCACAACCCCTAGATGGAAGATGCCTTCATTCAATGCCTTCATTGAGTCCCTAACAAGTGAACATGATAAGCTTGTCCAGATGGGGATCATTAGATCCTCCCGTGATCAAGCCCTCTTTGCTTCGGGGCCCAAAGATTTGAAGGGTAAAGGAAAACAACAGAATAACCCAAAAACGAAATTTGAAGCTCCTAAGCCTAAAGTTGAAAACCAGCAGCATGAAGAGCCTTTCGGCCCGAAGAAAAACAAAAGCAAAGGGCATCATGGGAAGGAAAAAGTTAAGTTTTCATATTGCGGGGCAGGGATTCTACCCTGAACATGGCTGCATGAAAAAGAAACTTGCTGAAGCTACTTCTCTTCTTGAGAAAAATCACATCAATCTTTCGGAAAGCTTTCAGAGGAGAGATTAGCAAGATCGGGAAACACAGCATGAAAGAGGTCATGCTCGCATGGAAAACACTTCGAAGTCCAAATCTCTTTTGATAGATTCTGGAGCTTTGAATCACATGATGGCTGAAAGAGACTCTTTCTCATCTTTGGAGACTGGTAAATCCATTCCCATCCACATGGGAGATGACTCCACAATCGTATCCGAAGGACAAGGTATTGTAAATCTTGAGCATGGTTATTTTTTCAATGTTCTGTATGTACCATCTCTTGCATCAAACCTCCTAAGTGTTTATCAAATGACACATACGGGAGTGCCCAAGAGAGTCTCCTTTAGCCCAGATGATGTAGATATAACAGGACTTGCATCCAGAAAACTTGTAGCAAAAGGCCTTGCAAACCATCATGCAAAAGCCTACGAGTTCTCCCATTTTGTGGCGGATGCAAAGCCCACCGCATTGTTGACTCATGGAAATGAGGTTAGTATACTGTGGCATGAGAGGTTCGGCCACCTGAACTTTAAATACTTGCAGCAATTATAGAAGAATTCTATGGTTGAAGGCCTCCCGGTCATCAATGCTACCACTGAAATTTGCAAGGGCTGTGTTGTTGGAAAACACCCTGAGCATAAGTTTGATCGGGGGAAGGCAAGCTGAGCATCATGCATCTTGGGACTGATACATTCTGATATCAATGGTACCATGCCTACCACATCCATTAATGGATCAAGGTACGTTCTCACTTTCATCGATGACTTTTCCAAATACACATGGGTCTTTTTTATCAAAAAGAAGTCGGAAGTCTTGGAAAAATTCACTGAATTGAATCCTTTGATTAAGAATGCATCTGGCAAAAAGATCAATATTTTCTTCACTGCTTTTCTTCAACCTGAGGCTTCTCGAGCACCCTGCTCTGCATATTTTTCCTCTTCTCAGGCGTGTTTCTGAGATGGTTGGAAAATTAGATGAACAACAAAATGAGTTGGTGAGAGCGTTAATTCAATAAAATTAGATTTGGCCGATCCTGGAAATCTATGGTAAATCCGGCGGCATGTCCTTGTCAAATGTGCTAGAGGACGTCATGAGTTGACGTGGTACTTTTAATAATCAACAGTGGTTTCCAGAAGATTGGCACATGGTTTCTGACGATTGTTTTCGGCAGAGAGTCATATGCCATGAGCATGAAACCGTGAGATATGGTTTCGGGCACCATCTATGTCCATACCTCCATGGCAATTTCGGGCATTATGCATGTCCATCCCTCCATACCTTGTATGCTGGATGGGAATGGGCCATATAACCACACTAATAGCCTCTTTAAGAGGCTGCCGCAGGGCGGATAGCTCTCGCCGTCATGATTTGACGTGGTACTTTTAATAATAAATAGTGGTTTCCAGAAGATTGGCACATGGTTTCCGGCGATTGTTTCTGGTAGAGAGTCGTATGCCATGAGCATGAAACCATGAGATATGGTTTCGGGCACCATCTATGTCCATACCTCCACGGGGATTTCGGTCATTATGCATGTCCATCCCTCCATACCTTGTATGCTGGATGGGAATGGGCCATATAACCATACTGACAGCCTCTTTAAGAGGCTGCCACAGGGCGGATAGCTCTCGGGGAAAATCAATAGAAACTAGCAATTGAACCCAGGGTCCAATAACAACGCCGTGTTTCAAGATAAGATAAGCTAGATTTACCACCGAGTTTTAATGTCCAAAATGTATGATAAGGGTTTTATCATACCATTATCATAAGAATAAAATTATAAACAATAATCAATAATCTTATTACCACAGTGCTGTAAACAATTATAAAGACTCGTTCACCAGGGACACCAGTAGCCGAGATAATCCATGATTGTGTTCGCCCAACCCTGGTCAGTCAAACAAATATAGCTAACCGCTAGCATAACCCCTGTGCAGTGGCTTATAAGTGTATATCAAATCTGAATCCCCTCGACACCATAATATAGTTTTTCAGGATGGTATAAAATATCTAGGCTTTATGTTAAAGGTGCTGAGATGTGAAGTTGCTGCTCAACAACTGCTCCAGCAACGGCTACTACATCTACTGCTAGGTATCGATATGGTAACGAAACTACTGGTGGCTCATAAAATATTTGACACTTATGACAAGGATAGTGACCAGAAGTGTGGAATGGAAAATCAACACCCAAAACTTCTATTCGAAATTGGATTTATCAAGAATTGGATGTAATGGTGCATATGGAGATACAGGGGGTTGGGATCTGGATCCATCTATTGCATCTATTATGATGAAGGTTATGGATGATGATGTGTCCAGCAATGTGGGTTTCAGTACAAGAAATGCGAGTGGCATTTATGCGTTGCGCTGGCATAGTGCCGGAGAGACCTCACTATGAATCAGTGTAGACAGTCCTTCGAAGTTGGGTTCCTAGAGAGACACAAGTTTTACTGCCATGCTTGGCCTAACCATGTCCACACTACCAAGCGGAATCCGTCCGTCTAAAGCGCGAAAAGGTCCCTCGACGACCAGATAAGGTAGTATTGCCATTTAATCTATTGCTAAAATTTCATTAGCAGTACCTATTTAGCTTTTTCGGTAAATGCAAATCGTTATAATTTGGTGCAACAAAAAGGAAAAAAAGGCAACGTAATTATCCTTTCTGTGTTAAAGTATCTTTAGGATTCATGAAGAGATCGATCTGACTGCATTGAGGCACCAGGAAACGACTGATTGGGTGTTAGCACTATGGTCAGCTCCTGAGTCTCTATCATCATAACTGTAATCATATTCATTATGCACACTCTCTT
Source organism: Pseudotsuga menziesii (assembly GCA_001517045.1). Lineage (NCBI taxonomy): Eukaryota > Viridiplantae > Streptophyta > Pinopsida > Pinales > Pinaceae > Pseudotsuga > Pseudotsuga menziesii. The sequence goes on from LPNX011171542.1 coordinate 173,458, forward strand.
CATCGTCACTCACAATAATTGCATTTTCTTCTGGTTCTGGCACCACTGCAAAAGAAGAATTACATAACAAGTCATGCTCACCTTCCTTAATTTCTTTTATCAAGGGATCTTGAAGAAACATTGTACTGAATTCGGGCCGTCCGAATGGAGTATTCAGGCCGAGTGGAGCGAAAAATCCATCCACTTAGCATGCCAGTTGGAAAACGAAAAAAAAACCAGATGAATTCAAACTCGCATCTCAATCCATAGGTGAAACGCTCACCAAAGGCATTATCGCAGGGATCTACTGAAAAATTCCAGGAGCTGAGACACGATCCGGAAAATATTTAATCTGACATCTCTCAATTAGGAGAATGGATTATAACCAACTCCAGAAGGCTGCACCCAAGCCACACTAGAAATACATGTGCAGCTGAGATGAAATATTCCAAATATTGGAAAGAATGCAAACTGGCCAGAAAGAAACACACTTGATTCAAATTTAATGGGACTTTGCACAATTCTAATTCTATAGATGTGCTTGAACATGAGCTTGAAGAGCCTGCACTTTAGGAGGAAGCATAGATGCCATTGCACGCAATCCAAAAGTGATCTCTGTAAAAGTGGGTCTCATAGAAGGGTCTGCAGACAAACAACTCTCCATTAATGACCTCCATGAAGGATTGCATCCCTTAGGGACAGGTGGACGTAAAGTATTATTGACTATTCCACCTGCAAAATATCCACAAAGAACTTTGACGTTGCCAGAACTTACCAGAAATTTATTGAATTACACATATTGCACCTCCATCTCTAGCTACGACAAAATAAAGGAATATGGCACCGCAAGGACCATGGTCATTATTACAATGAACAAGGACATACCTATGATAGCCCCATAATGCATACTGGCATAGGGCTCCTCTATAGTGAGCATCTCCCACATGACAATGCCAAATGAAAACACATCAACCTGGAAAGGAAAAGAACCAGATAATTTGATGTCTAAATTCAGATATTCAAAATTGAGCATTCATATATTTAAATATAAAATCATTTTGTCACTTTTACCTTTTCAGAAACCATACTACTGCTGCCATTTAATAGCTCAGGAGCCATCCATGGAAGGGTTCCTCGCACACCACCAGAAACTAATGTTCAATGTTTAATTTTTTATAGCCCTAAATCAGCTACCTGCAGTAGATTGTGTATGGAACTATAGATTGGTACAAATTAAATGGGACTCTAAAAAATCAAAATGGAATTTTTCCTGGAGGCTAGCACTCATTTCTACCCATATATCACAGGTTAAAACCTACTGTAGCCAACAGACATCAAAAAACCACAGTAGCTAACTCCCAAAAAGACAAGCATTTTTACCTTGCAAATAGGACGTTGGGGATCTCTCATGTTTACCAATAGATTCTCACATTTCAAGTCAATGTGCACGAAATTCTTGGCATGTAAGTATTCCATCCCAAAAGCAGCATCCATTGAAATTATCAAACGCTTCCAATGAACAAATGGCCTGCAAAAATTGGTACTTTATGTTAGCATTTTGTCGTGCAAGAAATTTATAATTTTCCCTTCTGTTTGGCAGTGTGAATGTGCATGGAAAATTAAGCAATTAAAAGAATGTGTACCAGACCTATATCTATCCTTCTTCTGCAAGACCTGTTTGAGTGAGCCATTCACCATGTATTCTATTACTGTCACCAAGGTTCCCCCTGGCCCATCTGGTACAATGCCATAGAAAGCAACAACATTTGGATGATGGAGTTGTGCAAGCATGTAAGCTTCCCTCCAGAAATCAGCTCTCTGAGAATTATAGCAAAGTTTATTTAAATATGCTCAGTATCTAAACAGAATTGAACATAGACATTGATATCATGCCACTAACACAACTGCTAAGGAGCAATTGAGAAAGGATTTAGGCTCTCACCAAACGCTCTTGCTCAGATGGATTTCCCATAAAGCAACTATTCTTTATCCGTTTGATTGCAACATCTGTTCCCCTCCATTTTCCATGATATACAGTCCCAAAGGTGCCAGAGCCAAGCTCTCTCAACTCTTCAAGGTCAACATTTTTTATTGTCTGCTAAAAAGCATGCAAAGATGAAGGAATGCTCAATGCCAAACTCAAGTGAAATTCAGAAAAAACCACGTGCCAATGCAAACACACATGAAAAGTTAATAAGATTTCAAAGTAATAAAAATAAATCTCTAGACCTACATGTTGGATAAAAAGTCGGTGCTGATAGTTGCAACCGGCCAACCATCATCCGCATCCTCAGTATTAGGTTCCTGGAAATTTATTATAACTTAGAAAGAATAAAGATGCTTACAGCCATGACTAGTGGAAGAAAATAATTTGTAGGGAGAAACAATGAAAATAACATTAATACCTCAGAGTTCAAATCTATAGCTTCCTCATCTGTGCCTTTTAGCAATGTTTCTGGTATATTGTTTTTGTGAACCTTTCCATCCTCAGTAACCTGGTCCCATTCATCCGTTGAGAGCATTGTAGGAGGACAAAGGGGTGGCCGAAGAGCTGTAACAACAACTTCTTTAATAACAATGTCTCTCTTTCCTTCCACACTATCATCTAGAGAATCGCATAGAATTAAAAGTTAAAACATCGCTTAATGTCTTAGAAATACGAATAATAGTAAATAAATGAGGTAAAACCACTAATACATTGAAAGATATAGTAAACACTAAAACCTGTACAAGAGAACTTCTTCGTACCTTCCACTTTGAGATCTGAAAAAGGAAATATTGGTGAAGGTAGTCCTGCACTAAGGTCATCCATTGTAGAATTCAATTCCTGATAGGTTTCCACTCCTTTTGCAAGAAGGCTAGTCGAAGCAGTATTGTTGTTGGTTGGTGACAAATTGTTAGTGGCAAGAGATTCTGTCTAGGAAGAAACTTCCAACACCTTGCTAGTTGCTGCGTAAGTGTCTTTTAAGTATTCACTGAACGAATCAGATCCATGTTTACTGTGCTGTAATGTTACAGCTGCAGAGTCAGAAACTCCACCTTTGACTTCAAAAGAGGGACTGGTATTGGACTGGATATTGGAATGCACATTATCATCATCGCTTATGCTCTTCACTAGAATTTGCATAGAGTGTTGCTCAAGTATGCTCTCTGGCAAGGTGATAGCTCTAGAGTTAAAACCACATTCAATGATTTTACCAGTGGATCTAGCATTTGAAAGATCATCCACAAGAAGAAAGGACAGATGCTCACTACCATTAGAAGATGCATTCTCTGCAAGTGACTGTCCAGGAGGCTGTTCATCTGCACGAGTCAATATGCTTGGGTTTTCATTCTGAGCAATTATTTCATGGCTAGAACCAAGTCTACCCCCTTCATTTATACCAATCAAAGGTGGATCCATATTTCCTTCCTGATGAGCCATGGCCTGCGTTTACAGAGGATGTGAAACTCTTACTTCCTCAACATTGAATCCAGAACTTGGCACTGCCACTTCATTTTTTCTTCCAGTCAGTTTGGTTGTTTGGAATACATCACGAATGATGCCCATTGTTCCCACGTCGCCTACATTGATAGCCTTCTTGAACTGATATGATGTTGGAACAAAGGATTCAAACATCTCAGCTTGTTTATAATTATGATAAGGATCACTCAAACTTGAACTCGATAAAGAATGTATGTCTTCTGAAAGAATGGTCCAACTGGAAGCTAAAGAAGGTTCAGCGGGGCCTCGTGACAATTCAACACTCTGTTCTTCATTTTCTTTAGATTGAGACATCGTCAAACCTGAAGGAACATCCACTTCCTTGATGGATTTGAGAGCCTCCACATCTCCAGGAACTGTGAGCGCTACTCCAAACTGGGCTAAATGTAGCAACTGCAAAAGAAAGAGAGCAAGAATAAGCGCAGAGCTACCTATGGCGGCCATGGCTCTTCCCATCTTCAAGTTCTACAACATCTTCGATCGCTTTTCCTGCAAAAACCCAACCTGCAGTTAAAAGGAAATGTAAAACCTCACCTCCTCGCTTACTCTGAACTTTCAAGTCTAAAAACAAGAAATAAATAATGTCGCGTTGTAGTGGTAAGTTTGAATGTGGATCCGAGGATTGAGAATTGAGTGGAGCATTTAGGCCGAGTGGAGCAAAATAGCCATCCACTTAGCATGCCAGTTGGAAAACGAAAAAGAACCAGATGAATTCAAACTCGCATATCAATCCACGGGTGAAACGTGTGCCAAAGGCATTCCAGGAGCTGAGACACGATCCGGCCTTGCTAGAATTCGCATCCACTGAATCCTTGATGGCTTTGAGAGCCTCCACATCTCTAGGCACTGTGAGTGCTACTCCAAACTGGGCTAAATGTAGCAACTGCAAAAGAAAGAGAGCAAGAATAAGCGCAGAGCTACCTATGGTGGCCATGGCGTTGTAGTGGTAAGTTTGAATGTAGATCCGAGGACTTAGAATTGACCCACTGATTTAACCCAACAACCACCAACAAAATAAAAAAAACCTAATCAATGATGTAGATTACTCGAATCGTCAAACGAAAACATTTGACGGATGAAGAAAAAAAACGCATTAACTCGAGGAGTCGAATCCCACTTGTTGAACGCCTTACGGCGTAACTAGGCATGCGCTTCATAGATTTTTAATACAGAGTTTCTTGTTTTGTTTTACCGGCACAATTGGCAAGCGCTTCATAGATATTTTGTGGGCGGTGAGCTAAACACTATGCAATTTGTTTTTAGGGTTTAATAGTTAGAAATAAAAAAATTTGAGTAGTTGGAATTGTAAATTTATTCTTAATTTTAAATATAAAAATGGATTTAACTATCTTTAATATGCAATTTCAACAATTCAAAATTACTACTTAAATCATAGTAGTTTAATTATTCAAACATTGTAAAATAAATACCTTTCAATTTCATATTTTGTAATTCAATTTAATAGGAATAAAAATATGCCAAAGAAAATAAATATGCAAATATAATAACAACACTAGATTTATTAGTTACCAAAACCATGTGCCCAAAACCACTTACATCCTTTCTCATTATGGAGTCAAAGTTAACCCCTAACATAATTTAAAGATTCATTAATTAATTATAAATGTAAGTAGTGGTAAATATTATTATTTACTTTCTTCTTAAAATAATTTATAACTATTAATAACTAAAAGTTGTCCATCTTATACTAAGGGCATTATATTTTATATTTTTTAAAGAGTACTTTTGGTTATAAAAAATATATCGAAAAAAAATGAATTTTTTAAGTTTAAAATTTAATGGTTGATATTTAATATTTCATTAAAAATATTGTATATGTTTAACTATATAAATGTTATATATATTGTTGTATATTTAATTAAAAATATTATATATAAGAAGTCTATTTTTGTATTTTATTAGTATTGGATTTTTTTTTAGGTGTTTTTTTCTATGTCGGTTTTTTGAGAGTGTGTAATTACATAGTTGTAAACACTACTATTATTTTTATATATTCGTATAAGAAGACTATAATTCAATTTGATTTAAAAGTTCCATGGAGTAGCTCAAAAGAGGGATTTACTAATAACCACACTAGTATAATAATAATGATAAGAACTTATTCCTGAAATATAGAATCTCATTTGTTTGCAATTAAGAACCGTCAAACTACACTTCATTCTAATACAATCCTAGGTAAGAGTATCTTATTTAGAATAGATACAACTGTTACAATAGTCGCAAGACTTATCCTTGAATGAGATAACACATACACATTAACACTTTTTTTTTCTCGTCGTCCCATGCCTTCTACAGCCTGGGTACACAGCTTTGGAAACCACCACTTAAGTCATGCAACCTCAATCTAAATATTAGAACTATATATCATCATACAAATTCAAGAGCATAAAACAAGATAAATCCATGTAACAAAGTTAATTGTTAAAGAAACTAATTAAAAAGATATGTGTAGGAGCAGCTAGTATATTTTACACTTGTCCTTCGAGAGTTATTCCAAGACTTTTCAATCATTGGAACACAACTTATGCAACCACCACTTGATATGACCTAACATGCATATTAGTACTATAAACCATGAGGGTAAGTTTATAAACAAAGTAAATTACATCCATAAACAAATCTAGCTAATAAAGATACTTATTTTTAGCTTGGGAGACTAAAAGCGTGTCTTTGAATTTCCTTCCAACCATAGGCTTCATTTGATGTTTGTTTTCTTGTCTAAATCTAACCCTGAGCTGGACAACGAATTCACTAAGGTTCAAGATTATCAACAAAAACTCTTCAAGTTTCTAAGTTAAGATTTCCAAATGGAATACCTTACCTAGGTTTATAAGACTTAGTATTCCTTGTTGTCATAACCATTACTTCCGATTAAACCCTCGTCATGTTTTATCATAAACAAAAAGGGTGCATGACAACACTTATCTATACCGTTACATTACAATGTTTAGGAAACCTTGTTTCTTTGTGGTTGGGATGCTGTTTCTATTAAAGGATACACTTAATTCAAGTATCTGTATTACTATACCTTTTTCCCCAAAAATATATAGAATAAATCTCTTAAATAATTCAAGACTCCCTGCAATAGTTGGTTTTAGACTATGTCTTTGAATTAACCATAATTTCCAACTTTTTTCATCACAAAACATTACTATACATAATATCATGGGATTCTAAAAATTATTCCTAATTCATATCAAACTTAACCATTACCATAATTCATATCAAACTTTATCATTACAATAATAATTAAATGTACACACTCTCTTAATATGCACTCATTGCAACCACCCAATACAAACTTGCATAGGGTAGTAGCCAAATGTAACGTTATGTATGAAATTATTGCGTCGAGAGGCGCTCTACAATCCAGTATGGGGGAAATATTGTAACATTACGTAATGTTACGTAACGTTATGGGGGAGTTCTTGTAATGTTATGTAATGTTTTTTGTAAATAAAAATTATATTACATCAACAGTAGACCATTACATAGCAGAGATACAAACCATGTCCTTCAGATAGCTGGCGTGTTGAGACACAACACAGCGCTAGACCTGAGCTACAAAAAAACTAGTCCCCAGGGGGGTACCAGTTCAGAAATTTCAGCAAGCACAAGGGCCATGACATTCAAAAGCGGAGATTGGACTAACCCCGGAGTGGAACCTGAATTTCTCAAAATAAATGACAGTTGATAGGCCAACTTTACAAGCTGAGATAAAAATGAGATGGACAGAAAGCCATACAAACTGAGTTAATAGTAGAGAAAACAAACAAACACAGGAACCAAACCATTTTCTTAAAGGCTGAAGGCAGACTGGACACCATCGCTTGTGCCGGGACAGAGACTAAGCATGGAGGGACTGCATCAGGCTGAGTGGGAGAAATGAAGCTCTTGTGCGCTTTGTCACACCTTCCACACCAAGCACGCGACCATGTAGCTTCCTCAAGATATTTTCCAGCAGCGTAGAAAGAGACCCTGAGCCTAGAAGCAATGATATCCACCTTCTAGTGGATCAGATGGAATTCCCCATTGTGGTACTTCCAGGATTTAATGGGCTCCTTGTCCCTTCTTGTTTTGCTTCCCGTTCCATGTAAGAGTGACCAACCATCTTCATATTGACCCAATATTGCATCAAGAGATGATCATAGGAAGTCGCGTGACTCGCAGTGGTTTTGAGTTCCAAAACCCAATCCGCCACCTCCTAGTGAAGGTCTTCCTTAGGCATATTTTTGCCCGTATGCCATAGATCCTCTGCCTTTTCCTCCACTTCCCAGCGGATGTTCATAGGGATATGATATTTGAAGTATTTGGCCTCTTCTTGGGCTTGGATTTGTACCCGCGTGTCCCTGTGGGGATTCTTCATGATACCCTGCTCTGCTGAGTAATCACCAAGGGACTTACCCTTGTCCATCAAACATTTCGGTGCCATTTTCCACAGGAGGGGTATGGGGGTGAGTGCAAAGGCTAACAAGGAGACAGTGAGCCACACACAGGTGAGGATGAAGGGCCATGGGGAGAACCAAAGAGACCAAAAAATAGGGAACGTGCCTAAGCGATGAAAGTGGGTCAAACGGAGGGGCGCAAAATAAAAAGCGAAAGGAGGCATGATTATTTGGCCAAGGATGTACCTTGAAAACGTCATAGTGATTATGCAGACGACCTCTCTCGTACACTTTCCCATTGCGGATCCATTGCCAAACATAAATTTCCAGTCGTTTAGGCTATCAGTCCAAGCCCCTCCCGTCCTTTCACATCTAGCTCCAATGAAAAATATAAAGACCAAGGACGACCCCTGATGGATCCGCTCGCTTGCCAAACTGATATGGCCAGGCATATTAATGGAGGCTTGTCATGGCGTGCTCACGCCTTCTGTCACCTCTCGCCACCACAGCATTCGGGCGTGCCATCTATGTCCCTCCCTCGAGATAGTGAGCAGCCATCTATCTGCAATGATGTGCCCAATATTCAGCCTCAAAGTTCTTGAGAAGGCCCCACCAGTGTGCCAAATCACCATCCACGCCCATATTTTCAAGGAGGTCCACTGCCTTATTGGCGTCCCTTCTGACGTGGCTAAAAGAGACAGCTAAATGGGCGCAGAGCAGATCACAGAGGGAGTCTAGGAGGTTGGCAAGTCTCGAGCTAATGGACACTTGTCTGCTGATTTGGCCATTTGCTAAATGTTTCTCCACCTGGATCATGATGTTGGAGTCTCCGTCAATTAGCGCGGGGAAGCAATCACTGTGAACCAGGCATTCTAGGCCTTGAATCAAACCTTCGAGCTCAGCGGAATTGTTAGTATCCTGGACGATGGCACTCAAAAAAATGAAAATTATCCGCCCTTGGAAATATCTGCATAATGCCCCATAACCCATGTCCCCTCAGTTCCCCCTACATGCCCCATAGAAGTTGAGCTTGAAAACATGTGGGGGTGGAGCCAACCAAAAGTTTGGATTGGAAGGTTTAATGATCATGGCGTGCCAGCGGAGCCCATCCATTTGAGTTTTTTCAAGACCCCAGAATTCCACGATGTGAATTTCGTTTGCTGGGGTAAGCTTGTCCTCATCGTGCCATTGCATGATTCGAATGGAGGAGATGAGGTTGTCCTTCACTATCTACTAGACCTTCTCAATGTTGTTACGCTTATCACAGAAGATTCTCCCATTCCTTTCCTTCCAAAGGCACCACATGGTCATTCCTGGTAAGGCATTCCATATAGTCCTAATGATTTTGTTTTTGAAAGCTTGATAAATCTAGTTTGTCAAAGTTCTAGCCGGCTGAGCTCTCTACCTATAACTTCTTCAGAACCCAATGGCCCCCTTGTCCCAGATAGCTGCAGAAAAAGGGCAACAATCAAGCAGATGGCTCATGTTTTCTTCTGCCTGGGAGCACATGTAGCATTGAGAAGGTCCTTAGACACCACGCTTCCAAATATTCTCACGGGTGAGGATACAACCTTTGACCACAAGCCAAGCAAAGAGTCCTACTTAGGGCCAAAGATTCACGGTCCAAATCTTCTTCCAAGTTTCCTCTTCCCCTATCCGATTTCCGATTTGAATATTGTAGGCTTCCTTGATGCTAAACATCCCTCTGTCTGTGTATCCCCATCTCAGAACATTCGGTCCCTCCTTGAGACTGATGAGCTGATTGAGAATTTCCTCCTGAAAAGCCTCCCAGTCCTCCAACTCTATTTGGTCAGGTTTGTCGATGAAGTTCCAACACCTTCTCCCATTAAGAGTCCTCTCTTTCCAGAAGTGGTGCACTTGTATTCTGCTAGCCGCCCTATCAATTTACTGAATAGGGGCCCATCTTGGGTTATCACCTAGCCATGGGAGTTGATTCCATGAGTCCTCCTAGAATTTGGCACTCCTCCCATCCTGAATTTCCCAAAAACTATGACGTTGTACCAGGTGCCAACCACCTTTGGCCTTCGTCCATATGGGGGATCCTAGTTGATCTTCATTGTAGTGAATTAACTGGGAGAGAGACTTGTCACAACCATATTTGAAGTGCCAGAGTCTAGCCCATGGTTCAGATGTGTGGGTGACCCACCTCCACCAGACCTTCGCACCTTGGAATTCAACCATAATTTTTGGGTCTCGGAGACCAAAACCCCCCATCAACTTGGGTCAGCATATCCTATCCCAACTAACCAGGGCAAATTTGGCCTTTTTTGCTTGACCCCCCCACAAAAAATTACGTTGGATGCTTTGAATTTCACGAAGGATAGACTTAGGAGTGGAGAGGACTAAGAACAGGTATATGTGCATCGCCTGTAACACCGATTTAATCAGGACAAGCCGACTAGGGAGGTTAAGAGTCTTAGGGTCTAGTTTGTTAGCTTCTGTTTCATTTTGTCAAGGAGTTCAAGCTAGGAGGTTCTTTTCAATTTTTGTAGACCTAGGGGGACGCATAAGTATTTTGAGGGAAAGGATCCTTTCACAAAGCCCAAGATGCGAAGGATGTTCCTTTGGGTGGAAGGGGCAGTATTTAGGAAGAATACCTAGCACTTGGCTGGGTTTACAGCTAGACCGGAGGCCTTGGCAAAGAGAGACAGAATTTTTTTGAAGCTTCTTGCTTCTTGGACTGAAGGGTGCCGCATGAGCATGGTGTCGTCAACAAATTGTTGGTGAGTCTGCGAATCCATGTTGTCCTGAATTTTGATGCCCCTCATCTCCCCATTCTCTTCTTGGGTTTGAAGGAGACAGCTCAAACCTTCCGCCATCAGAATGAAGATAAATGGAGAGAGGGGGTCACCCTATCTGATACCTCTGGACGGTTGGAAGGTGTGGGTTGTGGCGCCATTCAAAAGGATGCTAAGAAATGAGGTGGAGATTAGACCCATAACCCACTCAACCCAGCCTTTGCAAAAACCATAGGCTTCCAGCATTTTGTTAATGAATTTCTAGCTTAAATTGTCATAGGCCTTTGCTATGTCAAGTTTGATCAACATACCTGGTTGCTGAGAGCTTTGGAGGGAGTGAATGAATTCATGCACGAGGATGACCCCATCAAGGATTTAATGCCCTTCCATGAAGCCAGATTGTTTCGGACAGATCAAGGAGGGGAGGAGTGGCTTCAGGAGGTTGGAAATCACTTTGGAGATAATCTTGTATATCACATTACAGAGGGAAATGGGCTTGAACTTGTCCGGAATCTCGGCTCCCATTTCCTTAGGGATGAGGGATAAGAAAGTCACGTTGAAAGCTTTTAGAACCCCATTTTTTAGTCTAGATTCTTCAAAAATTTCCACTGCCTCTTTCTTCACCATATCCCAGAAGTGGTGGAAGAAATTGGACGTGAAACCATCTGGGACAGGGGCTTTTTCCAGGGCCATTTGATCGAACGCTTCTTCAACTTCCTGAAGAGAGACCGGCTTGATGAGAATCTCATTATTTTCCCTAGTGACAGTGGAAGGAATTAAGCGAGTGATTTTAGCTATATCTCTCTCCCTGTCATGGTCGTCTTCACTCAGGATCTCTGAAAAATAGTTGGAAATCTCCTCTTCAATCTCCCCTCTGGTTTCAATCTAGCTGCCATCTAGCTTTCTAAGTTTCTAGAGTCTCGAGTTGCTCCTGTTCTGGATCATCGAATTATGAAAGAACTAGGTGTTCTTTTCCTCGTCCTATAGCCATTTGACCTTGGATTTTTGTTTCCAATAGATGCCTTCCTACCTTTCTCTTGCCTCCAGTTGTTTCCATAGCTCTTTCTCTTTTTTCTGCATGTCCTCATCCCATCCATCCACCATTCCTTTCTGACTGAGGAGCTCAATTTTAGAGGTCAATCTTTTTTTTTCCTCGACAATGTTACCAAACTCTTCTTTGTTCCAGGTATGAATTTTTTCCTTGAGAATCTTGAGTTTTTGCTGGAAACAATACATGGCTATACCTGTGGGGGATACCATCTCCTACCACCACTAGTGGACAAGATATTTGAAATTCTTCTAGTCCATCCAGAATTGTTCAAATTTGAATGGTTTCCTCAGAGTGGAACAATACCAATCCCAGTTAAGGATGATAAACCAGTGGTCAGATCCCGCAGTTGGGAGAACGTCAGCCATTATTTCACCCGTACCATGGACTATACTCTCTGTGGCCAAGAATCTATCCAAGCGAGAGGCAACCAGATGTTCTCCACCATGTTTGTTGTTCCAAGTATACCAGCCATTTCCAGTTTCTATATCCACAAAGGAGCTTTGGATCTGGAAAATGCTAAAGGCCTCTTGGTACTTGTCCAGAGTTCTCCTTCCTACCTTCTTTTCATCAAGGTTGGAAATGAGGTTTAAATCTCCACCCATCACCCACGTGCCCCCTTCCGACTGGTGTTTTGTCCAGTAAAGGAAATTGATGAAGGCCTACTTCTTAGGGAAGCTACTAGGGCCATAAATATTAACAATAGTTCCCTTCACCTCGGAATCAAGGTGTTGGAAATCAGCCATAAGGGCAAACTTGTTGGCTTTCCAGTTTGTGAAATCCACCACCTGGGGGCACCAAAAAATTGCGATTCCACGATATTGTCCAACAGCATCCAGGGCCATGACATTGCTGCCTTTCCAAATTTTACTTCTAATTTTTTCCAATCCCTCACAGCTACATTTAGTTTCCTGGAGGAAGAGAATATCCAGGTTTTCCTGCTTAATTTTCTTGTTAAGAGTCCTCCACTTCCTGGGGTTACTGCACCCCCTGATATTCCAAGAGATTAACTTCATTGGAAAACCTTGGAGACTTCAGAGAAGGCCACCTTGATCGTTGTGTATTGGCCTGATTCTATGAGTTTAAGTCCTACTTCTACAATACGTTGCTTGTTTGTTTTTCTCCCTCAGCACTGCTCCTCCTTTGGAGATTTCCTCTTGTTTCCTTTTGGGGATTTGGATCTATCCCCAGGTTCGTATGAGCCCCGGCCTTGATTATTGGTTCTTGGAGGAGCTCGATTTTCCACCTAGGGACATAGCCTTTACCCTTCTTTCCACATTTGGCTTCTATTGCATCCATATCTAGTTCGCCTAGTTCCATTTCCTCATCCTCTTTGTCTTCAACTATTTCCATTTGTTGGGTTTCCTCTCTCTCCGAGGCACTGGTATCCTTGGCTAGATGCTCCCCTTCCTCCTTATCCTTGGGCTTGTCTTCATTTGCTCTGTCCCCTAAGACAGTGAAATCATTTTTTGGATCTCTTATCCTTCACCTCCACATCTTTTTTGGCCTTTGATGGCCCACCACCCCTTCTTTTTCTGTTCTTTACTTGGGTGAAACCATCATTGTTCACAGCTCCCACTGGCTGTTGATCAACGGAGGCCGCCATAGGAACGAACTTGGGACATTTTCTTCCTAAGTGGCTGTACTCATGATAGTGCCTACATCGAATGGGGATCTGCTCATAATCTATGGGCTGGATCCATTCTTCATCTTCCCAGTTAAGGCTTATGGCTTTGGGAAGCTCCTTGGAGAGATCCAAGTAGACACAGATCCTAGAAAAAGAAGTGTACCTCTAGGCCTTAGTTTTCTCTGCAACCTTTATAAATTCACCTAAGGTGTTTCGTATGTCCTTCAAGGTGTCCATATCCTAGTATTCCCTTGGCAGAGAAAAGAGGCGGATCCAGATAGGGGCAACTGTCATGTCCTTAGTTTCTGGATTGAATCATTCCTTCCATGGGTGAAGATAAAGACCCGCTGAGAAGAAGAAGTAGGGGCCTCCTTCCAGGATGTGGTCGCGGTCCTCCTGGTTAAAGAAAATAATAGTGAAAAAACCTTTTGAGCTGAGTTGCATATCATAGTGGCCTTTAGGGTTCCATACATTGTTAATCCATTTGACAAGATCCTTTTCCTTAGGCCAGATCCCCACAAACTTCCCGATCAGGGATTTCTCCTTCTAGAGCTCAATCGTGCCCCTTACCTTCTCGGATATGATATAGATCACTGGGATGGTGGGAGCTTTGGGAAAACAACCCCCCACCCTGGGCTTCCGACCGTTGGATGTACCAGCCTGCTTCTCTATCTCGGCTAAGACAACCCCATCATCAACAACGGGACCCGAAGGGCCCATCTCCCCCATGAAGCCGCCAAGGGGAGGCCAAACAGCCCTAATAGCTTGCAAACCCTTGCTCGGAGAGAGCTCGGAGGGCCCCTGCGGATAGGCGTAGCAGGAAAACCCTTAGCGAGAGCACAATATCCTTCAAACCCTAGTCGCGTTGCCTTCGACTCTGCATTGTGATAGATCCGTAATGTTATGTAACATTATGTTGGATATATGTAATAAAAAAAATTAGAAAATTAAAAGTAAAAACAACTATATAAACACCAAGAAGTATCGCAAACTACATAATAAACACCACGAAGTATCGCAACTTGGAAGCTTTGATGCAATATGTAAGATTTTAAATTTTAAATTTTATTTCAACTAGATCTAAATTCTCTAGCATAGAGGGAGACTAGCAAATAAGAGGGTCAGAATGGCTAATATGAACTATGTTTAAAAAGTTCAAAATGAAATGCCAGCTTTCAAACTCGCGAGCTCCCGGCTCATGCATCCATCTCCACCTGCTCTGTGCTCGTGCAACCATCTCCAGCATCTCCATCGTTTTTCTGCCCCTTCCAGGATCACACAGCCATCCTGATCCTGTGCGTGCTCCATCCGTCGGCAAGCTCACACAACCATCTCCCAGCCATCTTACAATGTTGATTAACCCAATTTAACCCCATTAAATAATTTCGTTAACCACATCTGTTGAAATACTGTTTTGCAAATATGTAAATATCGCACTCAAGGAGCTAATGATCACGTAGCCATCTCCTAGCCATCAAGGATTTGGATGTATCACAACCATTAGACACAAAACAAATATATATATTAAAAATAATATATTCATATATTTTAATATATCTTTTGGTGGAAAGCAAGAGAGGGATTTGGATGTATCTTCTAGATTCAAGATTGGGAGAAAGATTAAGGATCACACAGCCATCTCCCAACCATCAAGAATTTGGATGTATCGCAACCATAAGACACAAAACAAATATATATATTAAATAATATATTAATATATATTTAAATATTGTAATGACTTTTTAATGGAAGTTAATATATATATATATATATATATATATATATTAAATAAATTAAATTAAAATATAATTTTAATTTTAATTCTAATTTAAAAAAATTGAAATTCATATTTAAATTAATATTTACAATAAATATAACATTAATATTTATATTGATATGATGATGTCAATTGATTTAAGAAGGAAACCCGATTTATATTTCAATATATATGTAAACCCCATTATATATTGAAATATAAATATAAATTAAATTTAAAGATATAAATGTAAACTATTATAAGTTACTAACAATGAATTTAGGGTGTACTCCATTGGTAACACATTGTAGTGGTTAAAGGTAGGTCATGGGATCAAATTCTGTTGATCCACCCTTCCTCCATTTTCACCAAAGGCATAATTATTCAAGTTTATATATATTTTCTTTACTATTAATAATAAGAACTACTTATGGTATAGTGGTAAGGGTGTTGGGATAATGGGCATGAGGTTCAAGGTTCAATCCTCCCAAATCATTTATTCTTATTGAAAATATATTGAATTTTAAATTTGCATAGAATTCAATGTATGTTTTTTTATATAATTTCATAGTTTTCAGTGTATAGTGTTTCAGTGTAGCTATTATTCCTTCAGTGCATTGATTTTAGTGTAGATTTCATTGATAAAAAAAATTTAGTGTATATGTTAATGATTGTCATTTTTGATATAGAGTCTAACCTAGAAATGGAAGATGTGCATGCAGAAGATGCTATGAGACAAACAGGAGAGGGGCAAAAAGTATAGAACGCCGAACGTCAAAAAGCATATCAAGGAATAAAATCTGACGAAATGACATCAGAAGAAGGAGAAGAACGAAATAAAGAACATGTAGATCGACAAAAAGATTATCAAAAAAGAAACTTGGACGAAAACACAAGAACGGGAAGAACAAAGAAAATGAAACGTTGATCGACAAAGAGAATATCGAGAGAGAAAGTTGAAGCAATTGGAAGAAGCAAGAAATCAATTTACAGAACAACAAAAAAATCAAAATGTCGAACGACAAAGACAAAATTCAACCAATATACCAATGGAACCAACTATGGAAGATGCTCAGTGTGTAACGGTCAGAGAGCAATGTGTTGATGGTATGGTCCAATTTCAAGCAGTTCCAATTACTAATATGATCCCAAATGAAGATCGACAAAAAGAATATCGAAAAAGAAAGTTGGATGAATTGACAGCACAAGAACGAGAAGAACAAAGAAAACAAAGCACTGATCGACAAAGAGAATATCGAGAGAGAAAGTTGAAGCAATTGGAAGAAGCAAGAATCTAATTAATTTGCATCTGATTTTTGCTTACTTGTGGATCTGGAATTTGGATATGATTGTTTACTTGCAGATCCTCAATCTGATTGTGACTATTTACTGGTGGATCAGTAAAGGATTTGGTTACAATTTAATTATGTTTATTATGTAGGCGATTTTCCTATAATATATGTACTGTAAATTTGTTTTTACAAGATCTGTACTATACGTATTCATAGGACTCTTCGACTGTATATCATTATAATAAATAATTGGGGATTATTCCTCAATCTCCCCTATTCGTAAATTATCTAGATTTGTACTAATAAAATTACGAATATTCGACTATCCTGCATACTTAATAGTTTTATCTTATCGCCTAGAAAAATGGTAAGAAGACAACAAATACAGAGATGCATTTCAAACTAAATCTAATGTATGATATGCATGAGTAGTATTCACAAATAGATCTAATTGCGAACATAATAGAAAGGCATACTAAACTGTAAACAATTTTTTCATTTAATTAAATACATACTAAGATACTTGTCCCACAAGTAGCATAAGACATTTTCATTAAAAATAAATAGTTGTGATTCCTTAATCAACAGGAAAATCTACTGCAACTAGTTTTAACACATAATAATAGGATAGAAAACATGGCACCACTACTGGGGAAAAACAGAGATGGATTAGTCGTTCTACCCAACCAACTCCTAGAGGATCCATGTTACTTTCTCCAGAACCCCCCAGCATGTTTGTTGAACCACAAGAGAAAAATTATTTAATGTGCCATCTCTTGCATTCTTACATTCAATTCCAGTGCAATTCCAGCCTCCTCCTTTCTTATGGACATACTATTATATAGTAGTTTTCCTAGGACTTGGTCATTTATGAGCCTCCTGCTCTTTAGCACTCAACTAGGAGTTATGACATAATTTTTGTGGATGATGCCTCCTGCATCTT
Organism: Pseudotsuga menziesii; assembly: GCA_001517045.1. Classification (NCBI taxonomy): domain Eukaryota; kingdom Viridiplantae; phylum Streptophyta; class Pinopsida; order Pinales; family Pinaceae; genus Pseudotsuga; species Pseudotsuga menziesii. The sequence continues at coordinate 190,752 of LPNX011171542.1, forward strand.
TAGTTCTCACTTAGTGGCTTCAACTACTTTAATTTTTCTTGTGTGAGTCAACAAACACTCTTCAACAACTATTCCATTCCTATCCCCTTTAGTATCTTTTATTAATAAAGAATAATTCATTACAAATGTTTTATTTTTTACTTTTTGTCAAAAATATTTAAAATAATAAATAAAGTATTTTTAGCATAAATTAATAATAAATTATTATTTTTAGGTGCATTACATACACCTCCCCTTAGAGGATAACACCGTCCTCAGTGTTACTAACTTTCCCTTTTAATCTTCCATTTGTTCATCTTGGAATAGGACTAGATATGCCTCTTGCACCTTGATGTGTCTGATGGTATGGTTCTGAAGTACAAGTTCTCTCCTGTCGAGAATACACTTCGGTCCCACCTAAAACTCTCCCTCAGGTTCCAACTGGATCACATTCCAATCGATCACAGGAGTAGCATTAGGAATATATATATTTTAAATAGAAACATGAAAACCATTATGCACTTTAATAGTGGGTGGTAGGGCTAGCTAGTATGCAACCAACCCTACTTTAGCCAAAATTTCAAATGGCCCGCAATACATGTGTGCCAACTTTGAATTCTTTCCCAATCTCAAGGAAATTTTCTTGGGCTTTAACTTTATGTACACATGTTCACCCACCTAGAAATATCGAGGAGTTCTTTTTAGGTCAACATAACTTTTCTTCTGTCTTGGGAAGCCTTCAAGTTTTGTTACACTTATTTCATGGTTAGTTCTATATATTTTAACAAATCATGTCCTAACATTAACTTATAAAATGGATAGCTCCAAGAAATTGGAGTGTTACATTTTTGTCCATATAAAATTTCAAAAAGAATCATACCTACATAAACTTGAAAATTATTATTGTAAGTAAATTCTACTAAGTGTAGGTAGTCTTTCCACTTACCTTGTTTGTCCATGACATACATTCTTAGCATGTGCTCTAGGAATATTTTTACTCTTTCAGTCGTACCATTTGTTTGTGGATGATACAAAGTAATAAAATTCAACCGTGTACCTAACCCTTTAAACAAGGATTTCCAAAAGTTACCTCTAAAATTTGTCTCTCTATCAGAGACTATTACTTTTGGTACACCATCTAACCTGAATATCTCTTTCATAAAAATATATGCAATGTTAAGAGCTTTATAGGTAGATTTAATAGGGATAAAACGAGTAACCTTACTTAACTTATCAACTATGACCATGATTGAATCATGTTGTCTGAAATTCTTTGGTAGTCGTATTATAAAATCCATACTAATGGGTGAAAACATGAAGTTGGTAAACACTTTTTCTTGTTTTTTGACAAAACAAATTGCAAAATTTTATGTTTTTCAACTTCAACCCCTTCAAACCAATATCTCCCTTAGGAATTTTGTCTTGAAGTAAACAAAAATGTTTTAGAGAATTGAATTAGATATGTACTCATAATTTTTTTTAAATTATCGACATATGGTGGGGATAATTTGGCGTGCACCAACGACATATACTTTAAAATTTTAAGTATGAATAATGAGTGACCTTTGTTCCCTACATTTTTCTTAGAGATAGTTATTTATTTTAGGGAAACAAAATGTATACTCATAATATAAACTCATTACAGCTGTGCATGGATTATATGTTGAGTATTTTCAAACTTATACGCTAATTTTTATTACTTATCGAAATAATATATGTACCAAAAATGGTGCCTTATTGACACATTGTTTTGTCATCTCATTTTCTTTCAAATTTGACTCTTATCAAAAAAACTAAAAGCACCCTTTTGAAAATGACACTGCAAGGAATAACCTTGTGATTTAAAAAAAAAATTGGCTTCTTCTTCTTGATGATATTGAATTTTCATTGTCACTAATTTTTTTCAATGATAAAGTTTAGAAAAAAAATAGAAATCCTAAATGAAATTAAATATATATATATATA
>LPNX011171542.1:192751-207909 GCA_001517045.1 Pseudotsuga menziesii
ACTAAAGTGAGACATTTTCGAAAACTGTAGAAATGGTGCTAGAAATGTTGACTAAAAACTCTCAGCCAAGAAAATATCTCGGTGGAGAGATTTAAAATATATTGGGAGAGAGTTATTTTCGCTCGAAATATAACCCAGAGTTAAGCAAATCTATCAGGCATAAGTTGTTTTAAAATCTTGGATGAAAACTTAAAATATATCTCGACCGAGAGTTTTGTCACGTAATGCTTCGAGCATCTTTTAGGGCCCAAGAAATTAAACTCCCTTGATTCCAACGATATTTCACAACTTCTCAGCCAAGAGGTGTATATATAGGCTCTCGTCCGAGATAATTTTCATCAACCTCTCAATTGAGAATTGTTAATTTGTCTTTTAGCTGATAGTTTGCAGATTGTTTTTCAGTTGAGAGTTTGCAGAGCGTTTTTCAGCTGAGAGTTTGCAGATCGGTTTTCATCCAAGTGTTTTAAAATTTCTTATTCAGATAAGAGTTTTCATATCTATATTGCAACCAGGATTTCACATATCAGAGTTTGCAAATCTGTTGAGATTTCACTTTATCCAAGTTCTTCAGGCCACAAAATCTTTTCTTTTATCAAGGTATTTTCTTTAACCCTATTTTGGTAGGTTCTTATTTTTTTCATCAAACACCTTCTGTGAAAACTAAGACTATGGGGAGATATCCTTCCTAACAAGCTATATCATGGTAGTTTTAGATTATTTTTATCATTCACCCATTAGGTACAAAAATAATTTTCTAAAGGCCACCTGAGCCAGTTTCCCAACACTTAGTCATTTTCATGACTTTCTTCAAAATTTATCCTGAAACCCTATTTTGGCAGATCCATATATAACTTCTTCCTCAGGAACCTTCAAGTTGATCTGAAGATGTGGACAGGTAGACAAAAAACCCATCTACACAATGACCATATGGTGCAGCAATTTTCTTCAACCCACAAGCTATGGAGGGAATTTCCCTGAGGCCACTTAGGCAGATTTGCTACTTGGGTGTAAAAGCAACTTGAACCCCTGGTTTGGCAAGCTGTTAATTTTGTCATCAAACACCTTCTATGAAAACTAAGACTATGGAGAGATATCCTTCTTAACAAGCTAGATCATGGTAGTTTCATATTATTTTTATCATTCACCCATTAGGTACAATAAGCATTTTCTCAAGGCCACCTAAGCCAGTTTTCCAACACTTAATAATTTTCAGGACTTTCTCCAAAATTTATCCTGAAGCCCTATTTTGGCAGATCCATAACTTCTTCCTCGGGAACTTTCAAGTCGATCTGAAGATGTAGACAGGTAGAAAAAACACCCATCTACACAATGACCATATGGTGCGATAATTTTCTTAATTCCACAAGCTATGGAAGGCATTTCCCTAAGGCCACTTAGGCAGATTTGCTACTTTGGTTTAAAAGCAACTTGAACCCCTGTTTTGGAAAGCTATTAATTTTGTCATCAAACACCTTTTGTGAAAACTAAGACTATGGAGAAATATCCTTCTTAACAAGCTAGAGCATGGTAGTTTCATATTATTTTTATCATTCACCCATTAGTTACGGCGGGCATTTTCCCAAGGCCACCTAAGCCAGTTTTCCAACACTCAGTCATTTTCTATACTTTCTCAAAAATTTATCCTGAAACCCTATTTTGGCAGATCCATGTTTTTTTCATCAGACATGCTTAATACAAAATCAAATCATGTTTAGGTAGAAAAATCAATAGAGTACATCTTGACCATATGCTGCGGGCATTTACTTTAACCTATGATTTATGGTGGGCATTTTCTTGAGACTACTTCTAGGTAAGTTTACTTTCTCTGGTACAAAACCTTGTTTTGGCAGACCTATAAGTTTTTCCTCAGAAGCGATTGAGGAAACCTGAGACCATGAGAAGATATCCATGTCAACAAGCTATAGCATGGTATCATGGTGTAGGAATGTTAGTCAAACCCTTAATTATGGAGGGCATTCTCTTAGAGTACTTTTGACTCATTTTTCCATAGTCAATTTCCAAAGTTTTGAGAAACTTGCAATTCATCTTCTAGAATGATGTCAGGTTTCAACACTAACTTAATGATAGCACCAAGACACAATCATGTGTCTTTGCAGCCTCATCACACATGCCACGTAATCATACTTTCCATGTCATCAAGTTTCCTAAATGTCATTCAAATTTGTCTTTCACTAAGTTTTTCCTTACCAGATCATGTCCTTTCTTATTCATTTGTCATTACTAAACTCCCTTGACATCAATGACAACCACATTCAACAATTTGGTCAATTTTCTATACAATAATGCTTAGCATATTATTCTTGTTGGGTCTTGTTGTTATCTTTTTTTCAATGTATGCATTTAACTCTCAATTCTCATATCTTTTCATGCATTGGATTTTAGTTTTTAATTCCTTCAACATGGGAAATCGAGGGAATCGTGAAAGAAAATATGATCGCACCAGATATGATGAAGATGCAAGGAGAGAGATAAAGTGTGAAAAGATAAAAAAGTTAAGAGAAAAAAGAGCAATGGAAAGAAATGTGGAGGCACTTGGTGGTGATGAAGAAATGCAAAATGTGAACCTCACACATGGTGGTGATGAAGGAATGCAGATTGTTGAAGATCACGTTGATGAAAGAAATCAAGAACATGGAGATGACGAGGAAATGAAAAATGTGGAGCAAACTATGGGTAGCGTCGATATTGAGACCATGATTGGTGAGTAAATAAATTTTGACATGTTTATAATTTACTTTATAATATATATATATATATATATATTAGATTTGAAAGTTCACAATTAGATAAATTTATATATTTATTTTTATGCAGGGTCGACATACAACATCCTACCACACTTACCAATTCACTGAGATTAATTAGAAGTAGCAACAATATCCTCATTGATGATACCTTTTTGGAGAATATGGATTCAATTAAAATTGAAGAAATGGGACCTTTGATTTCTGATCATACAACTCGTTATAGAGTAAAAAAAATAGTCAAAGAATATTTTGAAGGTATTTCTGTCATAGAACAGGCTCAATTGTTAAATAAGTTGTTAAAGAGAAAATGTCTAAGACATGGAATGACATTATTGGGCATTAAAAATGTCAAAGAGGCTAAATCAAATGATATTGTATCACAAAATCTGACATCGGTCCTTGCATCACTTGTAAAAAAGCGATCTCATAATTACATGGTTGCTCGTAAATCTATTCTAACGAGGGTTGTGGCAAAAAGCACTGTAAACAGTCGTTTGTTGTCTACTACTGCAAGAATGTAAACTCCTATGTTTTTATTTATAATTAATTTATTAAATTTTGGGTTGCTACACTTAGTAACATTTTTCTCATTCTTATTGAACATATAGAGGGAAACACTTAAAGCAAAGGAGTATAATATATTGAAACATTCTTTTCAACTTTATGTGAAGACAACCTTTTGTAATGTAGAAACGGGGGGCATATGGCATGTAATGAAAATAAGTTGGATTGAGAACAAAATGAAAGAACATTAATATATTATAGATATATCGAGATATAGTTTAAATGTAAAGAATTTTGTGTGTGTAGGGGCTGGGGGGGAGGGGGAATATTTGTGGATGTTTACTCTTGAAAGGGGTGAAAATAATTTTCTAGGACACTACTCTAGATTTTATTTATATCTATCACACTCCTCTATAACTTATCTTTTTCTAGTGCACTCCTCCCTCTCTCCTTCTCATATGACTCCTTCTCCTCAAATAATTTATCTAATATGTCTTCTATCATTTTCTCAAATTGTCTATACAAAATTTCTAGATTACCTCTCATAATTCATTTCTCTTCTCTTATCTCTCCATCCTTTCCTTAAATACTATCTAATATGTCTTCTCTCCTTTTCTCAAATTGTCTATATAATACTTCTAGATTACCTCTCATAATGTATTTCTGTTCTCTTCTCTCCATCCTATCTTTCTTCAATTATTCTAGATCCACTTTTGAATTTTTTTTGTTAAATTCTCCATCCCTTCTTCTCTTACCCCCTTCACTACAACAAATCCTGGAATTAGCATCCCACTTAGCGTCCCTTTTTAGTGTAATTTTTTTTTTATACATTGAGTGGTAAAACTAGACGCTAAATGGGACGCGTCATGGACAAAAGTTAAAGAATCTCAAAAAATGTCTTTTTTTGCTTCATAGATAGCATCCTTTATGACGTCCAAAATAGTGTCTATTTTTCTCTTCTAGAATAGCGTCCAACTTTTCTTCCTAACCAACACCGAGGTTTGATTCCTAAATAACGTCATATTTTGCTTCCTAGCGAGTGTCCTCTTTTTCTTATTAAATGACATCCAAGTAAGCATCATATTTGCATCCTTAATAGCACCATGTTGGAATCCAAATTAGCATCCAATATTGCATCCATTTTTTCTACCACTTTAGCATCCCATTTTGCACCATGTTTTACTTCCAAATATGTGCCAATTTTTGCTTCCGAATTTGCACCAATTTTTGCTTCCTTTTTTGCATCATGTTTTGCAACCAAAATGACACCAAATATTTATTCTATTGTTGCACCATATTTTGCTTCCTATGTAGCGCTATGTTTTGCATCCAAAGTAACGTCTTATTTTGCTACCATATCAACGCCATGTTTGGCTTCATCATTAGCGCCACGTGTTGCATCCTTTTTAATGCCTAGTTTCACATCTCTCATTTTTTGGTCACTAATTTAGTCTTTTTTAATAGTTTTATATACGGATTTTGGTCATTTTGTTTTAGTCACTTATCTATCATGTTTTGGTCACTTGTCTCTTATTTTTTGCTTACCAATTTAGTTGTTTGTAACCGATATTATAATATCATTAAAGCATGGAGGAATTGAACCACCAACCTCCTGCTTGTAAGGTAGACGCTCTTCCATTGAGTTAGCACCCTTTAAAAATTTGGGAACCTAACTTATAGAGTAATTTATAATGGTAAAAGGATCAATACACAACTTTGAGTATCTAATGGTCAAAAAATGATGATAGATTGTATGAGTTCATAATATGAAAAAACATGTTATGAAATTTATACACCTTTTTTTAGAAATTTTGAAAAAAACTCAAGAAATTGGCTTAATGGGATTGCAAAAATCACTAGTCCCTAGCAACCGTAAGTGTACCACTATATGAGACCTATCAACAACAATTATCTTCATGTGGATGCCAATGATATAATCGATAAGATTGATCAACCAAGAGTCATGTATAAGTGGAGCAATAAGGAGAATCAAAAGAGGATGATCAATCCAATAGTTGGTGCTTCACGTGGATCCTATCCATCATGGGATGAGCAAATTTCCTTCTTCCATCAAGATAATGAATATACACAAGTAAAAATGGTTAGGATATATTGTGATGCCAATTCATAATGTTTATTCGCTTCCCAGGCTGATGTTGCAGTAATTTCACTGGGAGATCTACATGATCCCCAACAACATTGGATATAAGCATATTCATGGGGCCATAGAGTATAGGATGAGGTTGTCTTTTTATATTTTTCTTTGGAAATCCATACATGACTTGAAACATTGGGAAAGGAATAGAATAAGATATACTTAACAAACTACAATCATGACAGGGCATAAGAAAATACTCTATAGTCATTATTCAGATGTTGGAAATGGGTATAGTTGCCTAAGGAGTATGAACAACATCCATTTAAATATGAATGCAAAACCTTCCATGTCATATGAATACTCAATGGAAGTGAGCTTACTTTTTCTAACATAAAGAAACAAAGAAGCCAGAAATGGAAGCTCTAGGGGGATACACATAACATTAGAACGCAAAATCAACACTCTAAATAAGTTCCATCTAGACTTTGCATTGTAAACAAGAAAGCATTCATAATATAGAAAAAATTGATTGTGATCATAAAATAGGTCATATTTCAATTACCTATATCACAATGTGATTACTCTATTGGTTAGGTTTCCATTTTGGTCACTGCAGAAATATTTTGTCATGAAAAAATCCATAATATTTAGTATCCCATTATTATCAATTGACAGATAATATCATATTTAAATCATAAAATGCCATGTTCAAACACTTGTTTCAATAATCATATATCATAATGAAAGAAAGAGAAGAAAAAAGATTGATGAAATCAAGAAACTACCTTTGATGTCCCAATGCAAAACTTGGTTGATATGACATTGCATACATTTCTTTGCCAACACAAGCTTCATCATACAACATAATGTAGTTTTTAGATATTAAGAACCAAATAAGTGTTTCATTATTGAAGACTGAACAAGAATTCCCGTCAACTTTTGTAATTATTCTTAGTTATTGAGTAAGTTTCTATGGATTGTATATTGAGGGGAGTTAAAAAAATTGCATTTCGTGTTAAGAATAGGTGTTAGAATACGTATTTGAGGTGGATCCACAATTGAAACAAATCCCCTGCAGAAGGAAGCATATCCTGGTCCCATGAAACAGATCCTGTGAAAAATAAAAAATAAAATCTTGGAATTTTCAAATGGATCTTGTGAAAAATCAAACAATTCTTGAAATTTTCAAACGGATCTTGCAACTTCCAATGCTTCTATGACCTGTTGATCCCCCCAAAAAATTATTATTTAATGAAAAAATTAAAAAGCCCTAAACACCTAATGGCTAGTGTAAACCCCATTCCTTCTCAAGGTTTTATCTATCCTTACGCCAAGATATTCTCTTGAACTTTGATATATCAATATCAAGGTCTACTTTCAACGTGTTTATTTGATATATATTTATGGTCAAGGTTTGTTGTCAAGGGTTAATCTATCTTTATGCACTATGTTGTTTCTCACTTCACCTACATTGATCTATAGTCTTGCCATATCGTTCAACAAAACCACTTTATTCCCTACTAATAGAGACATGTGGATGTATCTCACAAAAACACTATTATGACCTGCTTCAAGTTCATGCTGAAATGGTTTTTAAAATTATCAATATCACAAATTATCAAATTATCATTTATGGCACATGAACTCTCCCTTTTTGCAATAACTTATAGTTCTTCTCGTGTTTCCTAAATAGTTTTGTTTCTTCATTCTATTTTTTGTATTTATTATAAAAATATTTTTATATTTGTTTGTACTTGTCATTTCCCCGCCATATTCAGATCCTGGGTTTTCAAAAATCTAGCGAATCCATATCCAGATCCAGATCCGGATCCGTATCCTGGTAACTTAGGTATTTTCTCTAGCTAACACTACAATAGTAATCTTGAAACATTTACTTTAGACATATGTAGTCCAACTATACAAACCTGCCAATAAAAGGGAAAAATATCAATCTTAGTCTGTTATACATGGCCATCCTTAATCTTACTACCTGCAACAAGTTCTTAATAATAAAATTCTAAATTCATAACTGATCTGATCTCCAACAGAATCAGTGCTATAACATTAGAGGAGGCATCATAAACAACCAATATCACTACATGGGAAATCCCTTGAGACTTTGTACCTGGTTTCATGATCTTATTCTCTGGCTAAACACCTAAGCACCTCAAATTTGAGCTTGAAACAATTTATTTTGGATATATATCTAATATGTAAAATGCTATTGATACAAGGGCCCTCATGCTGACATCAAGGATGTCTATATTTGATGTATGGCCCATTTCCATTATCATAATACACACTCCAACAAGTTCATATTACGAACAAATTAAATTCACTACCAAATTGAGACATAAACTGATCCAGTGCTGTTACATTGAAGGAACCTTCATCACTAACCAATATGTCACTACAGGGCCTAGGAATAATTGCTCAAAACAGGGTTCTTAAGTCCACATTCTTAGCCACGTTACGCACCATAATACAAGAACCTCTTAACATTGGTTGCAACAAAGTTCAAATATTGTTGGTGGGCACATACATTTATTTTTTAATCCAAAGTTTGTGCCTTTAGTGTGATAGGATATTCTAATGATCCATTTCTTAATAAGCTTCATAATCCAAGGCAGGTATAGAATTCCATAAAATTCAATACCAAATCAAAGTCTGGATACAATAACATTATCTCAGCTAATCAATCCATGAAGCTCTATAGAAACCAATTGCAATGCAATTATGCCAAGGTGCATATGGATACTTTGTTTGGGTAAATTCAAGTATGAAATAAAATATTAGGCATTGCCAATGCAGTAGGAAGATAGGTGATTAAGAGGTTGCTTGTTCTTGGTAATTTCTTCATGCATGATCATCAATTTTCACCTTTGTTACAAATGAGATCTATTATCTAGAGGGATCCTGCTTTGGCCTCTAAATAAATGCAAGTCATCATGCAGAATACGTGGTAGAGTTTCACCTAGATCCTAGTATTGTAGAGTGGTTTATAAAAAACACATTATAGATATTAGAATGTGAGTGTAATCCTATAGCCTTTCTATATTTTGTTGTGCTCAGTCAATCCAAGACAATTAATTCCAGGGAGGATAGGTAAATCCCATGGCCAACAAGAGACCATTGGGTAGTAGAGAATGGAAGGGGATACTGTGCATCTTGCTGAAGACACCAGTTTGGTATTTTGATATAGAATTTTTGAACAACTAATGGAGTTGGAAAACTGCTAGGGTTGCAGTTGTTGGGATGCACCAAACTGGGCTACATCCTTATGGAAAGGATTGCCTTGTCAAAGGTTTTTGTTGTCATATCTACTCTAAGAGCTCACTACCTCAGGAATATGAATGGTTGTTGTAATGTAGCTAGAGCTACACATCCCTTTAGATGGTACCACGTATGGAATATGAACCATTATGAAGATCCCCTATATCGTTTTATATTGTAAAAATAAAAGTCAGTAAATCTAATGTGAATAATGTCTTGTAAAAATAAAAGTCAGTAAATCTGATGTGAATAATGTCTACTGATTGCCCTGTAAGAAAGTCTGGAGTAAAATTGTTTACTACAGGGTTGGACTAAGGAAGGACAGAAAAAAGTGCCTTTCCAATTGGGAATAGCATGTTTCCCATTACAGTATGCCATATAGCACCCCAAATCCCGAAAGTCTTGCCTGGGAAGAAAACTAGTATGAAGGAAAGATCAATATGTAACATAGATATATGTTTTAACTAGAAGAAGAAGTCGGGTATCATTAAAATAGAAACTGGTTCACGTGATTGGAGAAAGGAAATACAACCATTTGGTTGGGGGAAAGGACATACACATTTACAATAAAGAGACAGTTCAAGATGAAAAGCATAAGATCATGGAATGCCCAACTTATACCAGAATCACTGACAACATAGCCAACAAGATAGTCACTACAGTAACTATTGACAACTGATACTAATATAAGCAATCTATTCCATATTACTGAACAAGATATCCTTTATACAATTACTGCAAGTGTGCTATTGTATACATGTTTTTATTATATCTTGATTTGGTTTGCACCTTGATTAACTTGTCTTCTAGGGGTTCCAGGAATTCCATTTGACACATATAACTATTTCTTGCCTTTTTGTACTAGAAATTCTAATTCTATTTTGTTGTAGAAATTAAAATTCTATTTCATTGTCTTTTTCCATTCTCGTGTATTTCCTACCAATTTTTACTTATTGTTTAGCTGAAATTCTGGTTTTTATTTATTTCTCTCAATTGTTTGTGTATAACAGAATTTTGTTTTGTATGTTTCTAATCATCTTCTTTGTTATTTATGATTGAGACTATGTATGAGGAAATATGTTTAGTTTACTAAGTCACATCAAAACCATCTTAAATTTCCATGCTATTTGTGCCATAATAGTCTACTATAAGCATTAGGAGTCTAGGTATTGTTGGTAGAAGTTAGAACGTATGTAGTATTTTAAATGCATCTACTGTTTTTGGTTTTAGAATTTCCCCACAAAGGCTCGATTAGAACGCACATATTCAACATTTACTGAGGGCAAAAGCTTAAAGGTATGTCTAATGGCTTGTAAATCAGATTATAGAAATCTATACCACATAGCCAATAGATTATAACAATCTACATGCTTAATGTAGATGCTCATGTTAGTTTCAACTTTCAAGATAGAACTTGAATGTAAAGCATATATATTATGTTATTTAAATATAGAGTTAGAATAACTTGGGTATGACATGGAATCGACAGATACCTGGATGGATTTTGTTTTGTGATATTCTTGATGTGAATCATGATGGCAGCTGCTGTTGTAACACCTCGTTTTGACATTTCTACCTGAACTACTATTATATGTTGTATTTGTTAGATTGTGAGACCTTGTCGGTTTGACGACACTGTGAACATATGGTTCTATTATTTTGCCGATATATATATGTGTGTGTGTGATGATAGTATTATGGTCGGTATTCATGTTTAGACATGTATCATGTGTTAATTATGTCAAATGTATGGAGATTACTGAATGATGGGTACGTGGATACCATTACAGATATATGTTGAAATAATGAATGTTATGCCAGGTGCATGGTGAATGAATGAGTTTATTGTTGTCATGTTATGATGAGATATATGTGTACATATCGAGAATTATGCACGATATCCTATATTGTATGTCGACGACTGACTTACAGGTTGAAACGGCTAAGTGATAGCTGGATCCTACGAGGTGGGAGGACCTCGAGGACATGGACTTCTAAAGATAAAATGGTATGTGAATGATGAATTATTTACTTTCGTATGGTTATTATGCTGTTTATTATGATGTATGTTATGACATGGGTGGGGTAGAGTTCCAGGAAACTCAACCGCCCAGATTGGTTATACGATGACAGACCGAGTACAAGTGCAATGCTGTTGTTATGTCGAGTAGACATAGTCCCTTGTTCCATTAAGGGGGATGGAGGCTTTACCCACCGTTTATCCCCAAAACCCAGAGTCATGGGAGGGCTGTGCAACGGCGCGCTCCCCAAGGTGTGTGATGATGACTGGTGGCTGCTTACTAGGGAAGCTTGGTCGATGTGGTCGACACTTCCGCTTCCAGGTTCTAGCTGGAACCGGTCATGACTTGACATTCCAGGGTAGTCCAGCAGAGGACAGGATAGGATGTGGAAGTTAGTAATGATGTAGGTAGATAGATGTGGCATGAAGTAGGGGTGAAAACAAGATCTAACTGTAGGTGTGTAAAACCCTGGGTTAGTATGTGTCGTAAATCAGTGATGTATGAATTGTCGTAACATGGATTTCAGTAAGCTAATGGATCATACCTTGTAAACTATGCTAAAACATGTGTCGGTAAATAATAAGTTCCTTGATTATGATTGATGTATGTGAATTATTACTTTTAGTGTACTTACGTGAGGAATGTAAGCAGTAGATACACTTACATAACTCGCCTACATATTATGAATTACATGAAATATTGTTGAGTAATAATGTCAATTAGTGTCGCTTAATATTAATTATTGTCGTTTAGTAATTAACTATTGTTGATCAATGTTAATAATGTCGATTAAGTTAATAATGATGATTAGGGTTAATAATGTTGATTAATGGTTAATTATTGTCCATTAATAATTAATTATGGTTGAATAATAAACAAAGCAATGGTTAACCTAGGTAGCGACTAATGCAATTGATTAGAATGCTTGATTGATTGTTAATGAGTTAATTAGCCAAGACTAAGGGTTGACATGTAACTATAAGGTTAAATAAGTTGATAGTAACTTGATCCCTTAAATTAATTATGTGTTAATAATGTTAATTAATTTTAACAAGACTATGCTTATCTTTAGTAATGATTGCTAATTAGCTAATTACAAACTAAGGTGTAATTAGAATGGAAATAGGTATATGAGTCGATTAAATCATAGTGAATTTTATTTAATTAATATGATTACACATTGATAGGATTATTGTTCATAATTGATAAATTGAATTAGTGAATTTATAATTAAAGGGAATTTACATATTATAAATAATATAAATCATTAATTAAATGATTAGGTAAGTGTAATTAACCAATTGACAATTACTGTTAATTAAATTAAATTGGTGAAGCATGCAAATTTAAACTATATAATATATATAACATTTATTATTTATTAATTAAATGGTCAAATATTGAAATAAGAGTAAGGATATGTTTAAAATTATTATATTAAATCAAAGGATTAAAATTAATTGAATTAGAAATTTCGGCTGAGAAGTGACCCCAACCAACACCTTTTAATATTAATTTAAATAATTAAATGAGTCAAAGTCCAAGTTGAGGGCTCGAGGACTTACATGGTAGATGGAAGGGGGTGGAAAAATTTATGATGAAGATAGGGGTAGTAATGGGGAGGAAAGGTCGGCAAACATGGGGATAAGAGGGAGAAAGGAGGGAGGAGAAGGGGATCTTTTTTTTACCTTAGGATTTTGGGAGAAGTTGGGAGGAGAGCAGAGGTTGGGAGAGCAGAGCTGCAAAGAAGGGGTTTTGTTGGAGATTGTTTTTTTTGAGGGGATACAACAGCTTAGGGCTTGTACTCGGTTTGGGCTCGGGGATCCAAAGGGGTACCTTTGGAGCTGGGTGGTCGGCGAGACCTTGCCAGTTGGCAGGGTGGCAAGACTGGTTTGGACTGGTTGAGTTTCAGAACTTGGGAAGGAATTTTGGCTACAGGAAAAGCAAGGAAAAATGGCAAACAAGGGCAGCAACAAAGGTGGACCTACTAGCTACCTATAGGTATTTTCCAGCATTATTATGGCAAATTTTGTTAATTAAATTTCAAAAGTTTATATGCTGTGATTATCTTTGCTACTTGCACAGTTAACAGTAAATTGTTAGAAGTAGATAAAACAGATTTATAGATTTTCAAACTGTATATATAAAGTGAATTTTCTGACTGTAAATAAAAGTTAAAAGAGACCCAGTTGGGGCTCTACACATGGTATCAGAGCCATGGTTCCAAATCTGGAACCAGAGGGCTCGCAATTGATATTTGTATTGGCTGTTGGGTGCTTGAAATTGAAAATTATCTTAGAAAAACGAAACTGTATGAAACTTTTTCTTACCAAAATCTTCGTATTAGTTAGATTACCTGCACAAAACAGAAATTTCAATGGATAGGAAGCTTTACAGACATGAGAACAACTCTCAAAAGAAAAAAAAAAGAAAAAAAAAGCAAGACAAACATGTAAACGAGATCAACAATTAGCATCTCATCACTTTGTAAAATTTAGGCAGAATCTCCAAAAAAAAATTACCCAATTGAAGGTATCTTAAAAAGGCTTCCCTGGCATGAGCAATCGCAAGGTTAAACATACTAAACAATAACATGATACGCAAAGAGTTTCATGTGCACTGATAGCATATTCCTTTGTTGTAGATCTCCTGCATTGTCAATTTCAGTGACAAAGTTGCATATATAGTTTTCTTCAATACAGCGAACACGTTCAGGATACTTTTTGCCGCCTCTGGCTGGGCTACGCATGTCTATCTAAATCACACACTTCAATTGAGCCTGCGCTGTAAATTCACTTTTAAACCTTTTATTATTTTATTATTTTTCAATTTCTTCGGGGCCGGATTGTCAAACCCGCTTAAATATAGCGGCAGACTTTTCTGGCAGTACCCAAAAAAAATAAAATAAAATAAAATAAAATCTCTGATTCTGCAGATAATTTAAAATAAATAATTTAACATGAAATCACAGAGAACTAAAAAAAATGAATAAATCTCGGAATCTACAGTACAATTCATGCGCTAGCCAGGGCTTTAAAAGTTGGGGTTTAGGGTTGTTGCACGCATTGGGTTATAGGGTTTTGGGTTGCAGCATACATTACTGTAGCCATGTTAAATCAACAAGTTACAGTATTGCTATCAAAACAAAACACGGGCAGATAAAATTCGTTTCTTCCCATCAACGCATCACTTGTAGAGCGTTTAAAGAAGAGAAAGGGGTCGGTGAAAGAAGGATTAATTGTAGCATTATTCGGAAATATAATGAAACACAACAAAAATTCCTCCATACATTGAGTTTGTCTCTACATCTTAATTAATTAACCTAGTTTCTTTCGATCTAAACTCACAACCCTTGCATAAGAAATCTTTAATCATAGAAAACTTTTAATGGAAGCATCTTACCAGATTTTTCCAAACGCAAAAGTTCTTCCTATGAATATATGACGAATCTATTGCGCAACAGCAGAATAGGCGTGTACAGCAAGCTGCAGGTAGGCATGTAAAAACCAGAAGTTCGTAGGAACCAATCCTTTATTATCAAAAATTATTTCAACCCATGAGCAATACGGTTGAAGAAGAGAACATCTGCTCTACACTAGGGCGCGGCCCGGCCAGCAAGGCCATGAGCCTGCGGCCTGGGCACAGCCCGGCCAGCGGCCTCGGCTCAGCCCGGCCCAGTGGCCTACGGCCAGGGCAGAAAAAAAACAAAAAAAACAAAAAAAAAACACACACTAGAAAAAAAATAAAAATACCAGTAGCATTTAAGACATGAATATCAATGCTAACATTCACAATAAACTTGAATACAATGTTTATTCAATCAAGAGATGAATCAGTAAATTAATAGTAGATTTCTAGTGAGTATACCAAATTTCTTGTATGCCTGGAAATGGCGTTTGGTTCCCATATTGGTATACTTGCTGCACAGTGGATGATACCCTTTCTAAGTGCGCCCAGCTGGTGTGTCAATCTACATAACGTCTTCCATTAAGATGTTCAAGAAGAAAAGCAAGGAAATTCTCTTTTCTGAGACCTGCATCCTCACTTAAACGTATTTAGACCTGAAAGAGGCCAAGACGCTCGCCATGGCTGAGTTGCAGAACTATGGCTGAGTTGTAGAACTCAGCCTGCCATGGGAGGTGCAGAGCAGAGCTCACTGAAAAATGGTTGAGGAAAATGAACCATAACTAGGGTTTGATCTCGTATATAGAAGTTTTTACATTATTTAATTGCATGGTCGGATGGCCCGTGGGAGGCCACGTGCCTTAGGTTAAGGAAACTAGGGTTTATTTCGTTTTTTATTTTATATATATTATTTATTTTAATTTAATTTTATTATTAATAATTCGTAAAAAAATATATATATATGGATAATAATTATTATTAAATAAATAAATAAAATTTAACATTATTCCATAATGTTTAACTATTTAAATAATTTTTATTTATTTATTATAATTATTTAAAATTTTGTTCAATTGATATAAAATATAT